>JAAIUW010000114.1:0-78018 GCA_014851425.1 Senna tora | reverse complement strand
TATTCATTAGTTTTCGCCAATGAATATTTCAAAAACTTGGTTTTCTTGTTAATCAGATTTCGCTGATGAGTGTTTCAAAAACTTGATATTCATTAGTTTTCGCCAATGAGTGTTTGGAAAACTTGACTTTCTTGTTAGTTAGTTTTGGCCGATGAGTGTTCATAAAACATGATATTGATCAGTTTTCGCCAGTGAGTGTTTCGAAAACTTCATATTGATCAGTTTTCGCCAATTAGTTTTTCGAAAACTTGATTTTATTGTTAATGAGTTTTCGCCCATGAGTGTTTCAAAAAATTGATATTCATCAGTTTTTGCCGATTAGTGTTTTGGAAACTTGTTATTCATTAGTTTTCGCCAATGAGTGTTTCAAAAATTTGATTTTCTTGTGAATCAGTTTTCGTCGATGAGTGTTTCGAAAACTAGATATTCATCAGTTTTCACCAATGAGTGTTTCGAAAACTTTATTTTCTTGTTAATCAGTTTTCGCCAATGAGTGTTTCGAAAACATGATTTTCATCAGCTTTTGTCGATAAGTGTTTCGAAAACATGATATTCTTTAGTTTTCGCCGGTGAATGTTTCAAAAACTTGATTTTCTTGTTAATCAGTTTTCGTCGATGAGTGTTTCGAAAACATGATATTCATTAGTTTTTGCCGATGAGTGTTTCAAAAACATGATATTCATCTGTTTTCGCCAAAGAGTGTTTCGAAAACTTGATTTTCTTGTTAATCAGTTTTTGCCGATGAGTGTATCGAAAACTTTATATTCATTAGTTTTCGCCGGTGAGTATTCGAAAACTTGATATTCATTAGTTTTTTCCAATGAATGCTTCGAAAACTTGATTTTCTTGTTAATCAGGTTTCGCCGATGAGTGTTTCGAAAGCTTGATATTTTTCAGTTATCGCCAATGAGTGTTTTAAAAACTTGATTTTCTTGTTAATTAGTTTTCGCCGATGAGTGTTTCGAAAACTTGATATTCAAAAGTTTACGCCAATGAGTGTTTCGAAAACTTGATTTTCATGTTAATCAGTTTTCGCCGATGAATGTTTCGAAAACTTGATATTCATCAGTTTTCGTCGTTGAGTGTTTCGAAAATTTGATATTCATCAGTTTTTGCCAATGAATGTTTTGAAAACATGATTTTCTTGTTAATCAGCTTTCACCGATGAGGGTTTCGGAAACTTGAAATTCATCAGTTTTCTCTGATTAGTGTTTCGAAAACTTGATATTCATCAATTTTCGCCAATGAGTGTTTCGAAAACTTGATATTCACCAGTTTTTGGCAGTGAGTGTTTTGGAAACATGAAACTAATCAGTTTTCGCCAATGAGTGTGTCGAAAACTTGATTTTCTTGTTAATCAGTTTTCGCCGATGAGTGTTTCGAAAACTTGATATCAATCGGTTTTCACCGGTGAGTGTTTCGGAAACTTGATATTGATTAGTTTTGGCCAATGAGTGTTCCGAAAACTTGATTTTCTTGTTAATCAGTTTTCGTCGGTGAGTGTTTCGAAAACTTGATAATTAACAGTTTTTGGCAATGAGTGTTTCGAAAACTGGATTTTCTTGTTAATCAGATTTCGCCAATGAGTGTTTCGAAAACTTGATATTCATCAGTTTTCGTCGGTGACTGTTTCGAAAACTTGAAATTCATCAATTTTCGCCAATTAATGTTTCTAAAACTCTATTTTCTTATTAATCAGTTTTCGCTGGTGAGTGTTTTGAAAACTTGATATTCATAAGTTTTCGCCAATGAATCTTTCGAAAACTTGATTTTCTTGTTAAAGAGTTTTCGCCAATGAGTGTTTCGAAAACTTGATATTCATCAGTTTCCTCGAGTGAGTGTTTCGGAAACTTGATATTCTTCAGTTTTCGCCAATCAGTGTCTCGAAAACTTGATTTTCTTTTTAATTAATTTTCGCCGGTGAGTGTTTCGAAATCCTGAAATTCATCAGTTTTCGCCAATGAGCGTTTCGAAAACTTAATTTTCTTGTTAATCAGTTTCCCCGATGAGTGTTTCGAAAACATGGTTTTTATCAGTTTTCGCCGCTGAGTGTTCCGAAAACTTGATATTCATCTGTTTTTCGCCAATGAGTGTTTCGAAAACTTGATTTTCTTGTTAATCAGTATTCGCCTATGACCGTTTTGAAACCTTAATATTCATCGGACTTTGCCGATTACTGTTTCGGAAACTTGATATTCATCAGTTTTCGCCAATGAGTGTTTCGAAAACTTGATTTTCTTGTTTATCAGTTTTTCTGATGGGTGTTTCGAAAACTTGATATTCTTGTTAATCAATTTTCGCCGGTGACTGTTTCAAAAACTTGATGTTCATTAGTTTACGTCGGTGATGGTTTCGAAAACTTGATATTGGTCAGTGTTCGCCAATTAGTGTTTCGAAAAATTGATTATCTTCTAAATCTGTTTTCGCGGGTGAGTGTTTTCGAAACTTGATATTCATCAGTTTTCGCAAATGAGTGTGTCGAAAACTTGATTTTCTTGTTAATCAGTTTTCGCCAATGAGTGTTTCGAAAACTTGATATTAATTAGTTTTCACCGGTGGGTGTCTCGGAAACTTGATATTCATCAATTTTCGCCGATTAGTGTTTCGTACACTTCATATTCTTCAGTTTTCGCCAATGAGTGTTTCGAAAACTTGATTTTCTTGTTAATCAGTTTTCGCTGATGAGTGTTTTGAAAACTTGATAGTCATCAGTTTTCGCTGGTGAATGTTTCGGAAACTTGATATTCATCAGTTTTCGCCGATGAGTGTTTCGACAACTTGATATTCATAAGTTTTCGTCGGTGAGTGCTTCAAAAACTTGTAATTCATCAGTTTTCGCCAATGAATTTTTCGAAAACTTGATTTTCTTGTTCAACAGTTTTCGCCGATGAGTGTTTCGGAAACTTGATATTCATCAGTCTTCGCTGATTAGTGTTTCGGAAACTTGATATTCATCCGTTTTCGCCAAATAGTGTTTCGAAAACTTGATTTTCTTGTTAATCTGTTTTCGCCAATGAGTGTTTCGAAAACTTGATATTCATCAGTTTTTGCCGGTGAGTGTTTCGGAAACTTGATATTAATCAGCTTCCAAAAATGAGTGTGTCGAAAACTTGATTTTCTTTTTAATTAGTTTTAATCGATGAGCGTTTCGAAAACTTGATATCAGTCAATTGTCGTCGGTGAGTGTCTCGGAAAGTTGATATTGTTCAGTTTTCGCCAATGAGTGTGTCGAAAACTTGATTTTCTTGTTGATCAGTTTTCGCCGATGAGTGTTTCGAAACCTTGATATTCATCAGACTTTGCCGATTAGTGTTTCAGAAACTTGATAATCATCGGTTTTCGCCCATGAGTGTTTTGAAAACTTGCTTTTCTTTCTAATCAGTTTTAGTTGATGAGTGTTTTGAAAACTTGATAGTCATCAGTTTTCGTTGGTGAATTTTTCGGACACTTGATATTCATCAGTTTTCGCCAATGCGCGTTTCGAAAACTTGATTATCTTCTAAATCAGTTTTCGCCGATGAGTGTTCCGAAAATTTGATATTCATCAGTTTTCACCAACAAGTGTTTCGAAAACATGATTTTCTTGTTTATCAGTTATCGCCGATGAGTGTTTCGAAACCTTGATATTCATCAGACTTCGCCGATTAGTGTTTTGGAATCTTGATATTCATCAGTTTTCCCTATTGAGTGTTTCGAAAACTTAATTTTGTTGTTAATATTTTTTCGCCGATGAGTGTTTTGAAAACTTCAGATTCAACAGTTTTTGTCGGTGAGTGTTTCGAAAGCATGATATTGATCAATTTTCGCCAATTAGTGTTTCCAAAACTTGATTTTCTTGTTAATCAGTCTTCGCCGATGAGTGTTTCGAAAACTTGATATTCATCAGTTTTCGCCGGTGAGTGTTTCGGAAACTTGATTTTCTTGTTGATCAGTTTTCGACTGTGAGTGTTTCGATAACTTGATATTCATCAGTTTTCGCCAATGGGTGTTTCAAAAACTTGATTTTCTTGTTAATCAGTTTTCACCACTGAGTGTTTCATAAACTTGATAATCATCAGTTTTCGCCAATGAGTGTTTTGAAATCTTGATTTTCTTTTTAAACAAATTTCGCCGATGAGTGTTTTGAAAACTTGATATTCATCAGTTTTCGTCGGTGAGTGTTTCGAAAACTTGATTATCTTCTAAATCAGTTTTCGCCAATGAATGTTTCGAAAACTTGATATTCATCAGGTTTCGCAGGTGAGTGTTTCGGAAACTTGATATTCTTCAGTTTTTGCCAATAAGTGTTTCGAAAACTTGATTTTCTTGTTAATTAGTTTTCGGCAACGACTGTTTCGAAAACTTGATATTCAACTGCTTTCGCCAATGAGTGTTTCAAAATCTTGATTTTCTTGTTAGTTTTTGCCGGTGAGTGTTTCGAAAACTGGATTTTCAACAGTTCTCGCGAATGAGTCTTTCGAAAACTATATTTTCTTGCTAAACAGATTTCGCCGATGAGTGTTTCGAAAACTTGATATTCATCAGTTTTCGTCGGTGAGTGTTTCGAAAACTTGATTTTCTTGCTAATTAGTTCTCGCCGATGAGTGTTTCGAAAACTTGATATCAATCAGTTTTCGCTGATTAGTGTTTTGAAAACTTGATATTCATCAGTTTTCGCCAATGAGTGCTTCCAAAACATGATTTTCTTGTTAACCAGTTTTTGCCGGTGAGTGTTTCGAAAACTTGATATTCATCTATTTTCGCCGAGTAGTGTTTCGGAAACTTGATATTCATCAGTTTTCGCCAATGAGAGTTTCGAAAACATGATTTTCTTGTTAATCAGTTTTCGCTGATGAGTATTTTGAAAATTGATATTCATCAGTTTTCGCCGGTGAGTGTTTGGGAAACTTGATATTCATTAGTTTTCGCCAATGAGTCTTTCGAAAACTTGATTATCTTCTAAATCAGTTTTTGCCGATGAGTGTTTCGAAAACATGATATTCATCAGTTTTCGCCGGTGAGTGTTTCGAAAACTTGATAGTCGTCAATTTTCGTCAATGAATGTTTCAAAAACTTGATTTTCTTGTTAATCAGTTTTCGTCGATGAGTGTTTCGAAAATTTGATATTCAACAGTTTTCGCCAATGAGTGTTTCGAAAACTTGATATTCCACAGCTTTTGCCAATGAGTGTTTCGAGAATTTGATTTTCTTGTTAATGAGTTTTCGCCGGTGAGTGTTTCGAAAACTTGATATTCAACAGTTTTCGCCAATGAGTGTTTCGAAAAATTGATTTTCTTGTTAAACAGATTTCGCCGATGAGTGTTTCGAAAACTTGATTATCTTCTAAATCAGTTTTCGACGATGAGTTCTTCGAAAACTTGATAGACATCGGTTTTCGCCCGTGAGTGTTTCGAAAATCTGATATTCTTTAGTTTTCACCAATGTGTGTTTCGAAAACTTTATTTTCTTGTTAATTAGGTTTCGCCTATGAGTATTTCGAAATCTTGATCTTTATCAGTTTTCGCCAATGAGTGTTTCGAAAACTTGATTTTCTTGTTAATTAGTTTTCGTCAGTGATTGTTTTGAAAACTTGATATTCATTTGTTTTCGTTGGTGAGTGTTTCGAAAACTTGATTTTCTTGTTAATCAATTTTTGCCAGTGGGTGTTTCGAAAACATGATATTCATCAGTTTTCGCAGGCGAGTGTTTTAAAAACTTGATATTCATCAGTTTTCGCCAATGAGTGTTTCGAAAACTTGATATTTATCAGTTTTCGCCAATGAATGTTTCGAAAACTTGATATTCATAAGTTTTCGCCGGTGAGTGTTTCGGAAACTTCATATTCATCAGTTTTTGCCAATGAGTGTTTCGCAAACTTGATTTTCTTGTTAATCAGTTTTTGCCAGTGAGTGTTTCGAAAACATGATATTCATCAGTTTTCGCCAATGAGTATTTCAAAAATTTGATATTCATCATTTTTCGCCGGTGAGTGTTTCGGAAACTTGATATTCTTCAATTTTCGCCAACGAGTGTTTCAGAAACTTGATTTTCTTGTTAATCAGTTTTTGCCAGTGAGTGTTTCGAAAACATGATATTCATCAGTTTTCGCCAGTGAGTGTTTCGAAAACTTAATTTTCTTGTTAATCAATTTTCCCTCATGAGTGTTTCGAAATTATGATATTCAACAGTTTTCGCCAATGAGTGTTTCGAAAACTTGATTTTCTTGTTAATCAGTTTTCGCCGATGAGTGTTTCGAAAACTTGATATTGATCAGTTTTCGCCGGTGAGTGTTTCGAAAACTTGATTTTCTTGTTAATCAGTTTTCGCCGATGAGTGTTTCGAAAACTTGATATTCATCAGTTTTCGCCGGTGAGTGTTTCGAAAACTTGATATTCATCAGTTTTCGCCAATGAGTGTTTCGAAAACTTGATTTTCTTGTCAATCAGTTTTCCCCGATGAGTGTTTCGAAAATTTGATATTCATCAGTTTTCGCCGGTGAGTGTTTCAAAAACATGATATTCATCAGTTTTTGCCAATGAGTATTTCGAAAACTTGATATTCAACAGTTTTCGTCAATGTGTGTTTCGAAAACTTGACTTTCTTGTTAATCATTTTTCGCCGATGAGTGTTTCAAAAACTTGATATTCATCAACTTTCGCCAGTGAGTATTTCGGAAACTTGATTTTCTTGTTAATCAATTTTCGCCGATGAGTGTTTCGAAAACTTGACATTCATCAGTTTTCGCCGATTAGTGTTTCAGAATCATGATATTCATCAGTTTTCGCCGATGAGTGTTTAAAAAACTTGATTTTCTTGTTAATCAGTTTTCACCGATGAGTGTTATGAAAACTTTATATTCATCAGTTTTCGCCGGTGAGTGTTTCAAAAACTTGATATTCATCAGTTTTCGCCAATGAGTGTTTCGAAAACTTGAACTTCTTGTTAATCATTTTTCGCCGGTGAGTGTTTCAGAAACTTGATATTCTTTAGTTTTCGCCGATGAGTCTTTCGAAAACTTGATTTTCTTATTAATAAGTTTTTGCGGATGAGTGTTTCGAAAACTTGATATTCATCAGTTTTCGCCGGTCAGTGTTTCGAAAACATGATTTTCTTGTTTATCAATTTTCGCCAATGACGGTTTGGAAAAGTTGATATTCATTAGTTTTCGCCGGTGAGTGTTTCAAAAACTTGATATTCATCAATTTTCTCCGGTGTGTGTTTCGAAAACTTGATATTCATCTATTTTTGCCAATGAGTGTTTCTAAAACTTGATATTCATCAGTTTTGGCCAATTACTGTTTCCAAAACTTGATTTTCATTAGTTTTCGCCAAAGAGTGTTTCGAAAACTTGATTTTCTTGTTAATCAGTTTTTGCCAGTGAGGGTTTCGAAAACATGATATTCATCAGTTTTCGCCAGTGAGTGTTTCGAAAACTTAATTTTCTTGTTAATCAATTTTCCCTCATGAGTGTTTCGAAATTATGATATTCAACAGTTTTCGCCGATGAGTGTTTCGGAAACTAGATATTCATCAGTTTTCGCCAATGAGTGTTTCGAAAACTTGATTTTCTTGTTAATCAGTTTTCGCCAATGAGTGTTTCGAAAACTTGAAATTCATAAGTTTTCGCCGGTGAGTGTTTCGAAAACATGATTTTCTTGTTAATAAGGTTTGGCCAATGAGTGTTTCAGAAACTTGATATTTATCAGTTTTCCCCGGTGAGTGTTTCGAAAACTTGATATACATTAGTTTTCGCCAATGAGTGTTTCGAAAACTTGATTTTCTTGTCAAACAGTTTTCGCCGATGACTCTTTTGAAAATTTGATATTCATCAGTTTTCGCCGGTGAGAGTTTCAAAAACTTGATTTTCATCAGTTTTTGCCAATGAGTGTTTCGAAATCTAGATATTCATCAGTTTTCGCCGATGAGTGTTTCGAAAACATGTTTTTCTTGTTAATCAATTTTCGCCGATGAGTGTTTCGAAAACTTGATATTCATCAATTTTCGCCGGTGAGTGTTTTGAAATCTTTATATTCATCAGGTTTCGCCGTTGAGTGTTTCGGAAACTTGATATTCATCAGTTTTCGCCAATGAGTGTTTCGAAATCTTGATTTTTTTGTTAATCAGTTTTCGCCGGTGAGTGTTTCAGAAACTTGATATTCTTTAGTTTTTTCCAATGCGTGTTTCGAAAACTTGATTTTCTTATTAATCAGATTTCGCCGGTGAGTGTTTCGAAAACTTGATATTCATCAGTTTTCGCCGATGAGTGTTTCGAAAACTTGATTTTCTTATTAATCAATTTTCGCCGATGAGTGTTTCGAAAACTTGATATTCATCAGTTTTCCCCGGTGAGTGTTTCGAAAACTTGATATTCATCAGTTTTCGCCAATGAGTGTTTCAAAAACTTGATTTTGTTGTTTATCAGTTTTACCCAATGAGTCTTTTGAAAACATGATTTTCATCAGTTTTCGTCGATGAGTGTTTCAAAAACTTGATATTCATCAGTTTTCGTCAATGAGTGCTTCGAAAACTTGATTTTCTTGTTAATCAATTTTCGCCGATGAGTGTTTCGAAAACTTGATATTCGTCAGTTTTTGTCGATTAGTGTTTCGGAATCATGATATTCATCAGTTTTCGCCAATGAGTGTTTCGAAAACTTGATTTTCTTGTTGATCAGTTTTCGCCGACGTGTGTTTCGAAAACTTTATATTCATCAGTTTTTGCCGGTGAGTGTTTCGAAAACTTGATATTCATCAGTTTTCGCCAATAAGTGTTTCGAAAACTTGATTTTCTTGTTCATCAGTATTCGCCGGTGAGTGTTTCAGAAACTTGATATTCTTCAGTTTTCGCCAATGAGTGTTTCGAAAACTTGATTTTCTTGTTAATCAGATTTCGCCGGTGAGTGATATTCATCAGTTTTTGCCAATGAGTGTTTCGAAAACTTGATTTTCATGTTAATCATTTTTCGCTGATGAGTGTTTCGAAAACTTGATATTCATCAGTTTTCTCCGGTGAGTGTTTCGGAAACTTGATATTCATCAGTTTTCGCCATTGATCCATGTTTTGAAAACTTGATTTTCCTGTTAATTAGTTTTCGCCAATGAGTGTTTCAAAAACTTGATATTCGTCAGTTTTCACCAGTAAGTGTTTTGGAAACTTGATATTCTTTAGTTTTCGCCAATGAGTGTTTCGAAATTTTGTTTTTCTTGTTAATCAGTATTCGCCGGTGAGTGTTTCAGAAACTTGGTATTCATCCGTTTTCGCCAATGAGTGTTTCGAAAAGTTGATTTTCTTTCTAATCAGTTTTCGCCGATGAGTGTTTTGAAAAGTTGATATTCATCAATTTTCATCAATGAGTGTTTCGGTCGTGAGCCCCAAACGGACGTCCATGACCGGCACGGGAAGTAGGATTTCTCATATCACGTAAGCCTCCAATCCCTGGTTGACATTTTCACATGTTCTTAACTACCCATTTCTAATACAAACAATATATAGTATTTATGGCCATCCATATTAGGTGACCTAAGTAGCGTGCAATCCACGGCTCACTCAACGCCGCTTCAGTCTATACATATACACATAATCACTCACACGTACTTATATTATACAAATTGATCACACGCTTCAGGGCGAGTGATCTATCCTATTCACATGCAGAATTCCTGTATACAGTCAAGTATATATTCAATCACACACCTGCATATAGTTTACATATTGATCACACGCCTCAATGCACGTGATCAATCCTATTCACATGCGGAAGCCGTATTCTCATACAATCAGGTATTCAGTCACACATATATATAATTTACATATTAATCACATGCCTCAATGCGTGTGATCTATTCTATTCACATGCGGAAGTCATATAAATATACACATGACATATATCATATCATAGCCTATATTCCCAACACCAAGACGTAACTTTAATCTGTATGAAGCCGACAATGCTAGAATAGGACATATATATATATACTGCA
Source organism: Senna tora (assembly GCA_014851425.1). NCBI lineage: Eukaryota > Viridiplantae > Streptophyta > Magnoliopsida > Fabales > Fabaceae > Senna > Senna tora. The sequence goes on along the minus strand of JAAIUW010000114.1, from coordinate 68,059 downwards.
GCTGTATCTGTACAAACGCTACACCCAAAAAGGATTCATATACATATACATCACAACATATGTACGTAATCAAAATAACTAACGACGCGGACTAAGCGTACGGTCCTCAGATCTGTCCACCTCCCTGAGAAGAAGTGGACGCGTTTCCGACTCCTGAACCACCTGTATCTGAAACATGTAAATAGGGGGTGAGTCGAACAGACTCAGTGAGAATCTCCCCCATCCCTGGCGTAGCAGCGGGTACCACTACAGTTGGGGGAAGGGAGCAACCACAACCACATGCGCATGAAACAGATTTATAATGTGACCTTTAATATGATCAGTCAATCAATATATCACATTCACAGTTAAAAGTCCTAGTTCATGCTCGTAACGTGTTTATTAATCCGCATGTAAACTAATCATAAATATATATCATATCTTTTCATAAGTCATACATAGTTATGCTCGTAGGCATTCACTTTCTGTCTCCTGTATTACGCTAAGAGAAATACTGGCCCGAAGGCATTCACATTTTGTCTCCCACGTTACGCTAAGAGAAATACTCGTCAGTTTTCGCCGGTGACTGTTTCGATAACTTGATATTCATCAGTTTTCACCGGTGAGTGTTTCGAAAACTTGATATACATCAGTTTTCGCTCGTGAGTGTTTCGGAAACTTGATATTCATCTGTTTTAGCCAATGATTGTTTCAAAAACTTGATTTTCTTGTTAATCAGTTTTCGTCGATCAGTGTTTCGAAAACTTGATATTCATCAGTTTTTGCTGGTGAGTGTTTCGAAAACTTCTTATTCATCAGTTTTCGCCAATGAGTGTTTCGAAAACTTGATATTCATCAGTTTTCGCCAATGATTGTTTCGAAAACTTGATTTTCTTGTTAATCATTTTTCGCCGATTTGTGTTTTAAAAACTTGATATTCATTAGTTTACGCAAATGAGTGTTTCGAAAACATGATTTTCTTGTTGACCAGTTTTCACCGATGAGTGTTTCGAAAACTTGATATTCATAAGTTTTCTCCTATTAGTGTTTCGGAAATTTTATTTTCATCAGTTTTTGCCAATGAGTGTTTCGAAAACATCATTTTCTTGTTAATCAGTTTTCGCCGTTGAGTGTTTCTAAAACTTGATATTCATCTGTTTCCGCAGATGAGTGTTTCGAAAACTTAATATTCATCAGTTTTCGCCAATGAGTGTTTCGAAAGGTTGATTTTCTGGTTAATCAGTTTTCGCTGATGGGTGTTTCAAAAACTTGATATTCATCAGTTTTTGCCAAAGAGTGTTTCGAAAACTTGATATTCATTAGTTTTCGCCCATGAGTGTTTCGAAAACTTGATTTTCTTGTTAATCAGTTTTCGCCGATGAGTGTTTCGAAAACTTGAAATTCATCAGTTTTCGCTAGTGAGTGTTTCGGAAACTTGATATTCGTCAGTTTTTGCCGGTGAGTGTTCCGAAAACGTGAGATTCATCAATTTTCGCCAATGAGTGTTTCGGAAACTTTATTTTCTTTTGAATCAAATTTTGCCGATGAGTGTTTCAAAAACTTGAAATTCATCAGTTTTCGTCGTTGAGTGTGTCGAAAACATGATATTCATCAGTTTCCGCGAATGACTGTTTCAAAAACTTGATTTTCTTGTTAATCAGTTTTCGCCGATGACTGTTTTGGAAACTTGATATTCATCAGTTTTCGCTAATGAGTGTTTCGAAAACTTGATTTTCTTGTTAATCAGTTTTTGCCGATGAGTGTTTTGAAAACTTGATATTCATTAATTTTTATCGATGAGTGTTTCAAAAACATGATATTCATCAGTTTTCGCCAATGAGTGTTTCAAAAACTTGATTTTCTTGTCAATCAGTTTTCGCTAGTGAGTGTTTTAAAAACATGATATTCATTAATTTTTGCCAATTAGTGTTTCGGAAACTTGATATTCATCAGTTTTCGCCAATGAGTGTTTCGAAAACTTGATTTTCTTGTTAATCAGTTTTTGCCGGTGAGTGTTTCGAAAACTTGATATTCATCAGTTTTCGCCAATGAGTGTTTCGAAAACTTGAATTTCTTGTTCATCAGTTTCCACCGATGAGTATTTCAAAAACTTGATATTAATCAGTTTTCGCCGATTAGTGTTTCGGAAACTTGATATTCATCAGTTTTCGCCAATGAGTGTTTCGAAAACTTGATTTCCTTGTTAATCAGTTTTTGCCGCTGTGTGTTTCGAACACTTGATATTCCTCAATGTACCATACGGTCAAAATGTTTGCACGATGATCAATTTAAATGGGTTTCTAATATTAATAAAGCCTCACATGTGAAATTCCGACTCAGTCCTACCCACTGTATCACATAAGGCTACGTGAGCCAGAATAGCTCATATACACCTTGAGGTTAATCATATAAGCACATATACTATTGCATGTTGACTGCGTAATTACTTGCAAATCATACATATGTAACACAAATTTATTCATATAAATACATTGCAAAAATCAATTTGCACAAAATAGAGCAAACCACATATCTACGTAGTCATCCAACCCTGTGGGGCAGGGATGGGAGAGCCCCTCACCTCGTTGGCCCTCCTGTTCAGTCCTCGGAGTGCCTGAAGCTCCAATCGCTCTTTGGTGCCCTATACACATATATATATTTAGGAAATTTAGAACGTGTAACTAAGCATTTAAAAATGCGCGTGTCATGCTAATGCTCATGTACCCTCTAGATATTTCTAAGAACTAATTATTTAGTTCGTTACGTCGTCTTATTTACTCTTTCTGAAAGTCCAGAATGTCTCATATTCGACTTTCACACTTTCGAGCCATTTAGAACCTCTAATTACTTAAGTTAGAGATTCCCACTTGTCTATATTTCCCTTCGTGCGTTCATATGGCTATTTTACTAATAAAAGAATTAAATTCACGATTCAAAAGAGGCTTTAGCTTACTCATTCCACCGTCTCCCTTATTCACCGAGTAAAAGCTTAATTACTACCTCTTTAATTATATACAAAAAAATATAATTGGGTAATAATTAGAGCCTTTGAACCAATTTAGCGGGTCTTAGGTGTCCACCACGGACTAGACCGAGGTGTTCAACCCACCGCACAACTCTTTACGGCACTGTGGCTTAGTATTTCGCCTCTTTTTCACCGGATTGAGTTCTGATTGAGACGATAAATACTCGGGCTTTATTCCCTTGTATATTTCCAGCAATTACAACCCTTATTATACTCCAATCCAAGCCTAAACATGCATCGAATTTCAAATTTCGAATTTATAGCAATTTCCTAACCCAATTTTCCTTATTTCCATACCCGGTCAATTCCTACGGTTTTACTTCGATTCTGAACCTCCCCAAGCATTCTATAACACCCACTAAGCTCAAACTAAACCCCAGAATGCCCCGATTGGAAGTATTTGAAGAATTCCTAAAATACCCAAAATTGGAGAAATTGTGGTTTGAGAGATTTGGGGCTTTCTTACTTGATTTCGATTGGATAGAAAGCTTGGTGGTGATTAAAAATGAGGTTCGGTCACCTTCTCCGGCGAAAATCCGGTCAAACTCATGCTTCCCGTGACTTGTCTTGTGCGTTCGCCTCTGCTTCTCTTCTATTTATTTTTTGTAAATATGTGTGTGTTGCTGGATGCATCTACTTAATATATATATATATATATATATATATATATATATATATTCTCAACTTATTCGAATCAAATTAGTCAAAACTTAATGAACTTTTAAAAATCCTGTTCAAGGTACTGTCACCTTTCGGGCACTAAATAATGTGGGAATCTCGTCCAGTAAAGATTCAAACCCAATCGAATTCATCACATTGTAAATGACTAATTTCTTTTGCTATAAATGTAATCCATTTGTATAGATTCTTTAATTTAAGTAGTACAGTCTTGGATTTTTATATCCTGTAAAAAGAAAACATTACAATATAATTATTTATTATTGAACACAGTAAGCCATTATCTAATTATAACATATACACATGTAACAAAAATTAAGGAATTGTAATTAAATTTAGTATATATATATATATATATATATGTGTGTGTGTGTGTGTGTGTGTGTGTGGAATCCAATAATTTATATATATAATTAAGGATTTTCAATCTTTGACATTATTTCATCTTATTGTTGTACCTGTAGTTAAACATATTAAGTCAAATTAAATTAGATGATATAAAATAAAATGTGTTTAGAATTATATATAAAATTTATAGCATAAATATATGAATTTTGTGTATATAAAATTTATTTGTGTTATTAGTGTATGAATTTTGAATTATATATGAGCGTTGTATTGTTATCAATATATTAGACTAAATTATAGTTTTGGTCCTGAAAGATTTTATTTATCTTAATTTAATTTCTAAATATAAAAATTTTAAATTTAGTCCTTGGAATTAGTTGTTTTAATTTACTCTTTGAATCATTAAAATATTATATTTAATTTGTAAAAGATACTTTATATCACAATTTTGTCTCTGCTAATCTATTACAATATGTATTGATGGTCAATAACACATGATTAAAATTGTGACACAATGTATGATCTTTTAGGAACTGAATTTAATATTATCTTGATATATAGACTAATAAACTGAGATAAGTGAAATTTTCTGTAACTAAATGTGATATTTTTCACAATTCAATGATTAAATTGAGACAAGTGAAATTTTTCAGGGACCAAAACTGTAATACCCCGGAAAATTTCGAGGATTAAAGAATGATTTATTTAAAAATTTCGAGGATTTAAGAATGATTTATTCCGGGGCTAGGAATTAAAACCTTAGAAAAAAATTAAAATAAAATAAAATATATGTGAAAGTTAAAAGAAACCGGAAAGAAATTTTTTTCGAGGTTTAAAATAAAATGAAAGGGAAAGAAAAGAAGTATAAAATAATTTTCAAGATTTAATTCAGGACCTAAGAAATTGAGACTTAATTGAAAAGAAATTTCTGAAAGTGGCAAAAACTATAATTTTTCCCAAAAGATAATAAACACACTCATAAACCCCCATCCAGCCACCATTCACGCATAACACATCCATTTTTCACATTTTAGAGAGAGGAAGTGAGGGGTAGGGTTTTGGAGAGAAGGGAGAGCAATTGGGAGGAAACTTGAAGGTTGAAGGTGAAGGGTGACCGGAGCAACTCTCAAGTGACATTTTCAAGCTTCATCTTCATCTATATTCATCCATCAAAGGGAGGTTTAGTAATCTCCTCCATCTATGATTTTTCTCATCCTCACCATTTCTTGAATTTATGAACAATGGAGGCTCAAACTTTGCATTCTTGATGTTATGAACATTTCTATTGGATGTTTTAATTGTTGGTTGTGCTGAGATTTTGCTGGGTTAGAGATTTGAGTTTAGGGTTTGAGTTTGTTCATCATGTTCTTCTAAAAACAACAATCTTTGATGGTATAAGACACAAGAAATTCGTGGAACATGTTTTTTGTCAAAAACTGAGTTTTTCAATCTGACCTTGCTCTGTTTAAACGTGTTTTCTGAATTCATTTCTTAATGGATTTGCATGCTTCCAAATCCATATGAAAGCTAACATCCTAAGCTTTCCAAATTTTATTTCGCCAAAATATTCCAACGGTTAGATCTTCTGGAAATTGCCTCGAAAGTCAGCGGTTCTGTTTTCTAAACTGATGGGGAATTTTTGTATGATTGGCTACTGTTTTTAAATTACTGCTCTTAAATGGCTCAAATGCTTTCTGCAATGAATTGATAATTAGAATATTTTATCTCTAAGCTTGATTTAGAAAGAAGAATCAAATAATTTCGTTAAGTATGGAAGGAGATATGACCATTTCAATGAAGCTTGCCAAATGTTGCATGCTCTTTTGAATCTGATCTTGCTCTGTTTAAATGTGTTTTTTGAATTCATTACTTCATGGATTTGAGTGATTCCAAAGCCATATGAAAGCTAACATCATAAGCTGTCTAAGTTGTATTTTTACTAAAACGTCCAACGGTTAGATTTTCGGGGAAGTTTCTCGAAAGTTAGCGGTTCTGTTTTACACACTACCAAGTTTCTAGTTTTTGAAAAGTTGTTATTTCTTCCTTAATTTGAATGGTTCCTTTTCCTTCAACTAAAATGAGTTTAACCAACATTTAAGTGTCATTTCAAAGATCAAACAACATCCTAGATAAAAAAATTGTTGGTTTGTTTGGGTTCCAAATGAATTGCTTACACCTTTTAAATGAAATGAGAGATTGCCCAATGGTTGGATTTTTTTTTTATGTGTGGACCCATGGTGAAAATGAGAAGTTTCCATATTTGGCAAAATCCTTCATTGAAGGAGCTTGGAGAGTGAGCAAGTGGCAAGACTTGCTTACTTAAACATAAATTATTTTTAACTTAAAAAGAACTCTAAATGATGACCTTAGCTTAATAAGGGGTTTTGGGTTAGCCTTGAATGTAGTTTTAAGTTGCTATGTAATTATGAATTTAGAATATGGTGGAAATGATTATATGTGATAGGACTTATGTGGTGAAATAGAAGATGATGTATGAAAATTGATATGAATTCAATTGGTTGTATGTGATAGGATTCAAGTACTTCCTTGGAGACAAGAGTGCTCAAGGGGAATGTTAAGTAAAGTGACCAAGGTGAGTACTCTTTCATCTCTGCTCCTAGGGTTGTATGCTTATGTGGATTACATGAGTATGCATATTCTCTGCTTTTCTGGTATGTGTTAGCTAGAGATATAGAATGCTAAAAGAATGAAAGAACTAGAAAATAGGTTGTGGAAGATAGCTTGGATAGGAAGACATATGAGTAGAGTATAGTTGTTTGCTATGATTGGTGTGTTACAAATCCAACTCATACACTCTGGAGGCATGATGCGTATTTTATTAAATCTTTTCCACGACGGTGGCAAGAGTCCTTGTACGGAAGGGCTAAACTTTATGCTAGCGATGTGAGACATCGACCAGAACAACGTCAGATGGCACTTGAGACCTCAGTTTTTATAATCACCATGACGATGGTCATTTCCCTATCCTAGCAATAGGGTCAGAAAGGTTTTATATTGCTATGACAATAGCTTGAGGCTCAGAGAGTGCATCTGGACGGGTACATATTAATAAGGAGAAGAATTGTTGATCCCTCGAGAAAGATACAAAGAATCCTATTAATATGTGAAACTCAGGTAATGAGACACGGGGAACCTACGGTTGAACCGTGAGCCTAACCTACAAAAAGAGAAACCATCCGTGGAGTTGGTCCAGGGTGTGTCAGTGGCCATGCTTCGAGACGTCGTGCCGTGCCCGCCATGTGGGCTGGTTGGGTAATGGACGAGTGGGCTCAAGCTATTGCCCCGCAGTAAGGGGTCAGGACGTGCCACGTGGTGGCTACGTATCAGTTGTTTGACAGACAGAAGTTGATTGTGTTTGATTAATAGAATTGTCACGAGGTGACTAGTACCCAAGTGAATGGGTTAATTATTGTTTGATTAACAGAATTGTCACGAGGTGACCAGTACCCGAGTGAATGGGTTAAGTATATTTGCCACGTGGTGGCCAGCAACCCGAGTGCACGGGTTCAAAGTGGGAAAGCTACATAGTGGCTTGTAGAAATCCCAAAGTTAGGGAGATTAAGTAGATGTATGTTATAGTATCTGTGTATATATACAAATTGTCTGTGTTTGCATATGATTTCTGATTGTGCAGCGTAGTAGTGACGTACAGGATTATGTCACCACAACGTCTTGGTTGATTCAAACATGTTGAACGTGAGAAGACCGGTAAGTAAAAGCCGGCATTATATGTTATATGTTTACTTGTTGAGTGATGATGTGAATTAAACTGTTGCATGCTTATATATGCTAAATGCATGTGAGTGTTTGGGTGAAATTTCTGTTATTGTTTGATCACCAAGAATGCATGCTAACTCACAGTAACTAGTTGTTTGTGCATGTGGCTGTGTATGACTCCCAGTCCCAGCGGTAAGGTACTCGCCTTGCGCCGAGGATGGGAGAGTCCTCACTGAGTCGCGTGGTTAAGACTCACACCTCATTTTTACTACACAGAGACAGGTTAAGTACAGGTGGAAGAAGTCTCGGTGGAACGAGGGTTGAGCAACACTTTCCAAGACCCACAACTTGTTCATGTGGGTGAATAAAGTGTAATTGTAATTTAATTTACTTTATTATTGTATCATAAAGTATAGGGTAGACGTACCCAATTAGACTGTATTACTAAATCTAGAACTGTCAGCTTCACACACCTTAAAGATCAGGATTAATTATACTGCGATACATGGCAAATTTGTTTCCAATATATATATATATACATATATATGTTGCATGTTAATAGGATAGGCAGCATCTTCGGATGTGTAGCCAGTACACAGGTTATATATATTATGTGTGTTTTCCTATATCTATATCCTGAAGCGGCACTGGTCGTGGATTTGCTTACCTAGGATAAGGCTTACAGGCATAGGGATATTACCAGTGTCTATGCCGGTCACGGTCCTCTAAACGGGGGTCGTGACAAAAACAATAATTTTCTCATCATATAATTTTTTTTTGGTTTCTCTCCTTTATTTTCTCTCTCTTTCTCTAATTGTTGGGCTAATTAACTCAATTAATCACCAAGGAAGCCATGTTTATGATTTTTTACCCAACCGATTCATGTGAAAGACAACATATTCAAATATGGAGTATGTATTTTATTTTCACCAAAATTTGGAATGCAAGTTTTTAGACAGATTAATTATTAGTGCTAATTAACACAAAATGAAGATTAAAAAAAAGATAAAAAATAGCTATATATATATATATATATACCTTGTTCCCTGTAGCAATTGCTTGAATATTGGTTGTGCTTATAATTGTCAGAGGATTTTCAATCTCTAACATTATTTGGTCAAATTGCACCTGTGTAAGTAGTTAAACACATATTAATACAAATTAAATTAGATGATAAACTAAAATGCGTTATAATTTAACTTGAAGAGGAAATCTATTGTTTGGTTCTTGAATTATCGGCAAACCTACTATTTAGTCTCTGATTTTTTTTAAATAGACCATTTGATCCCTGAATTTTTGCCTCTGTTAATTATTTAGTCCTTAGGATGTTAACTGTTAACTCACTGGTGATATGACCGTTAAATACTGATATGTCACTGTTAACTTGTCAACCGTGATGCCATTTCATGGTGCCATATCATTTTGAGGAGTAAATAAAATTAATAAGAAAATAAAGAAACAAAACAATTTTAAAAAGAGAAAAGAGAAAAAAAATGTCAAATGTGGCAACACGGTTGGCAAGTTAACAGAGACACGTCATCCCGTGAGTTAACAGCTAACAACCCTATGGACTAAATAGTTGATACTTGATAGATGTGAACATTCCTTGGGAGTAAATAATAGGTTCACCAATAATTGGAGAATACCTAAACTTTTATCTACCAAAAAAAATTAAAGTAGGTTTCTCTAATTTGAATAATGTTATTAAATAGATTAATTATATTACATCAAACACCAAACCAAGATTCAAATATATATATTGTAAGAATACGGGTGTACCTGTGTAATATCCGACTCCGACTTCGTGTTCAGGTACCCACGTGAACTCCGGTCACCAAGTAGGGACTCCGAGCAAGCAACACAGCAAATGCACCCACAGTGAATTTAGCAGAGAGTAGAGAGTCAGAAGAGAGAGTTTTTCTTTCTCAGAATTATGTGAATAAAATGTTCCGCTTCTCTCTTTGTCACGTTTTCATATATCGCAACTGACTCAGTTTTTTAAATTAAATAAACTTATGGAGTAAATTACACTCCATAACCCACATTTATAACTTATTTATATATTTGCCCCAACATCAATTGGGCTTGGGTCCGATCCACCAAGGGTGGACTGGCCCATATTCTTACATCTCCCACTCACACTTGGTGGATTAGATGCCGTGGGTTAAATCTCTCAGCCTCCTTTCAATTTCATACTTAGTGCTTTGCCGTGACCCGCGTGGGCATGACGTCTTCACTTAGGTACTTGTGCTAGCAATCCTTTTTATAGGACCAGTACAAGTAACCGTCTCCTTCGTGTAGCTAGAATTTTAAATGATGCCTCAGATGTCCTAGATTTAACTATATACACTTTCACGTGGCAAGAACTAATCCCCCTCGAATCAATGTATGATTCAGATTGCCTTCCTCATATGTCTAGTATCCACACTTACGACAACAAAATGTCATAAGGGACATGTCACAGACACTAGCATAGTTGTGTATATCTCAGTTAATCTTCCTTTCGCCCAAATAACACTTTAATATGAATCAGTCGCTTTCTTAGCATAGTACTTTAGATCGCATCTATCATGATCATAGTAAAAATGCTAAAGTAGAAGTCACTGAAGCATATCTCCGTGATACTGTCAAAGTTCAAAGGACATCACTGGGAAAATTGTTCTTCCCTGGGACTCACACAGCAATGAAGCAGGGATCTTTCACTTGCTTCCCTCTTGCGGTTCTCTCAGTACATGTGGTATGAAACACATGCTACGGTGTTACTCTTTTATTATAAGAGCATATGTCGTTTTATTCTTATCTTAACACCGTACAGACTTAAGTCTAGATACACCCAGTATCTAGGCCCAAATTCTTCAACTCTACTTTCATTTACGACGTCGACGTTGAAGAGTTTGTTATCTGACTACAGGTATTTTGGAAGTGGGATTCCAAACTTTGATCCAACTTCATTTTATGTGGATCTCATCTTGACTTGCTACACGTTAGTCAAGGCGACATATAGTTTGTGTTTCTTCTCTACCATATCAGCACTCTTGGCTGCTTTATTGGTGAACACAAATGTCTCATCTTTGCACACTCCACTTGAGTGTCAAAGGCGGTTGCCCGTGTGAGAGAGCCAACCTTTCAACCTGTACGACATACTAGACATTGTATACTCCAAAATAAATGCATAAAGTAATAACAGAAAATTAGAACATCATTCTTTATTTATGAATTCTGGATATTACATTTTACGTATGCCAATGGCTTGCATATGTTCTTTAAACACTCTTTCACCTATTGGCTTTGTCAGGGGATCTGCTATCATACATTTTGTCGAAATGTATTGTACAGTTACAATCTTTTGTGCTATATAATCCCTAACAAAATTATATTTAATATCAATGTGCTTGGTCTAGCTATGATACTTAGGATCCTTAGTATAGGCTATGGCTGCAGTATTGTCACAGTATAATAACACTGGATTGGTACTCTCATTTCCAAATCCAAGATGCTCTATAAATCTCTTCAGCCATGATGCCTCTTGTACGGCAGCAGTGCTTGCCACAAACTCGGCTTCCATTGAATGTAAGGCGATGCACGTTTGCTTCTTGCTGCTCCAGCATATGGCGCCGTTGTTGAGTAAGAAGGTATAACCTGAAGTTGACCTTCGTTCTTCTTCATCTCCGCCTACGTCGGCATCGGAGTACCCAACAAGGCGCAAATCACTTCCTTTATAGCACAATGCATAGTCAGAAGTGCCCTTTAAGTATCTCAAAATCCTCTTCACTGCTTTCCAATGCTTTTCACCGGGGTTAGATTGGAATCTGCTTACCAATCCTACTGCATAGCAGATATCTGGTCTTGTACACATCATTGCATACACCAGACTGCCAACTGCACTGGCATATGGAACTCTTTCCATTTTCTTCTTGTCTGATTCGGTTTTGGGACACATATCGAGACTCAAGGCTAATCCAGTAGCTACAGGAGTGCTCATAGGTTTGCAATCCTTCATGTTAAATCGCTCAAGAATCTTGTTGATGTAATTCTCTTGTGAAAGAGACAAGATTCTTTTCGAACGATTTCTTTGGATTTTAACTCCAAGTATGTATTCTGCTTCACCCATGTCTTTCATCTCAAAGTTTGATGAAAGCCATTCTTTTATGGTTGTTACAGAACCTAGACTATTACCGGCCAATAGTATATCGTCTACATATAAGGATAAAATAACAAAATTACCCTCAAACCACTTGATGTAGACGCAGTGGTCTTCCTCTATCATTTGGAAGTCATATGAGGTTACTGCTTTGTGAAACCTCAAATACCACTGTCTGGATGATTGTTTTAATCCATAAATGGATCTTTTAAGTTTACAAACTTTTGACTCTTTTCCTTTTTCAATGAAACCTAATGGTTGTTCCATATAGATTTCTTCATCCAGATCACCATTCAAAAATGCGGTTTTTACATCCATCTGATGTAATTCTAGGTCTAAACTATTTACTATTGCCAGAATAAGTGTAATGGAGTTAAAACGCACAACTGGCGAGAACGTGTCATCGTAATCTATGCCTTCTTGTTGTGTGTAACCTTTTGCTACTAACCTAGCCTTATATTTGTCAACTGATCCATCAACTTTTCTTTTAATTTTGAGAACCCATTTGTTCCCAATGGCTTTACGCCCTTTTGGTAGATCAATTAATACCCAAACTTGGTTCTTTTTCATTGAGTCCATTTCTACTTCCATTGCTTTCTTCCATTCTTCCTTGGCAGGACTTGACAAGGCTTCATGTACAGAACGAGGTTCATCATCTCCCTCTGGAGTAACTAAGAAAGATTCGCCTTCGATTTGAAAGCGTTGTTTGGGAACACTTTCCCTATTGCTCCTTCTAATAGGAGCAATCTCCTTATCTTTCTTTTCTTGTTCAGGTCTTGGTGTTGACCTTTCTTGGCTCCCACTCAGATTGACAATCCTAGACGATTCTGGTTTGTCAATTTGTTCTGCACTGTCTTGTTCTGGTGTTTCATAAAGGGAAACAGTGCGGTCAACATCTCCTCGATTAGGAAATTCAGTTTCAATGAATCTTGCATCTCTTGATTCTATCTCAGTCACCGTGCCATCTTCGTTTTCACCTATGAAAACATATCCCTTTGATTGTTCTGAGTATCTAATAAAGATACATTTCTTTCCTCTGGGACCCAGTTTTCCATACTTATGGGAATTGTCATGGATGTACGCAGCTGACCCCCAGGGCCTTAAGATGCTTAAATCTGGTTTGCGTTTCGTCCATAACTCATAGGGTGTGGAAGCGACTGATGTTGAGGGCACACGATTAAGTATGAAGGTTGCCGTTAATATAGCATCACCCCAATAGGAAATTGGTAGGTTTGCTTGGGCCATCATTGATCTAATCATGTCTAGAAGAGTTCTGTTTCTTCTTTCGGCAACTCCATTTTGTTGTGGAGTGCCAGGGATAGTCAGTTGCCTGATTATCCCTTTTTCTTCACAGAGTTGTTTAAATTGTTCAGACAAATATTCACGACCTCGATCAGTGCGTAATGCTTTGACTTTATTATCCATTTGATTTTCTACCTCGTTTAGGTATCGCCTGAAGCATGCAAGAGCTTCAGACTTATGTGAAATCAAATAAATATGACCGTATCGTGAATAGTCATCTATAAAGGTAATGAAATACCACGCTCCGTGTCTCGCCCTCACACTCATAGGACCGCATATATCAGAATGGATTAATTGTAATGGATTTTCAGCTCTAGTTCCCTTACCGAAAGGTTTTCTTGTTGTCTTACCAGCTAGACAATTTTCACATAGTGACATTTCCATGTTTGGAAGTGTACCTAACATGCCTTCTTTGGCCAATTTAATCATTCTATTTTGACTAATGTGTCCCAGTCTAGAATGCCAAACATTCATATCAACATTAGTAGAAGAAATAGCAAAGCATTCATTATAATTACAATCTCCAACAATGTCCAAAACAAAGAACTTCTCTAAAAGAAAAGCCGAACCATAATAAACTGAGTTGTTAAAAAAGTCTACAACCTTGTCATGAAAGTTTAAATGAAACCCAAACTTTAAAAGACAATTAACAGATATCAAATTCCGTCGAATGTCAGGAGTATAAAGCACATCATGAAGCGTCAAAGTCTTTCCACCACGCAAAGTGAATTGGCAAGTGCTAAGACCTTTGACCTCGATCCTTGCGTTGTTTCCAACATATAGCCACCTGCTATGATTTGGCAATCGACGGTATTCGATGAAGGATCCTCGATCCCTCGTTACGTGGTCTGTGGAGCCTGAGTCAATAATCCAAGAAAAAGAAATAGGTTTTGTTAGAAAAATAGTGCTAGAAACATATGAAACATGTGAATTCACATAATTCACTAATACCTTTTCGCTCTCAGTCTGTTTGGAACAGTCCCGTGCGAAATGGCCCATCTTTTGGCAAGCGAAGCACTTGACCTTCTTTAGGTCTATCTTCTTCTTGCCACATTTGTTTCCCTTTTTCTTGAATTGTTTCTTGCCTTTCTTGGGTTGAAAACCACCCTTCTTCCCTTTTCTCTGGAAAAATTTGCCCTTCTTAGAATTAGGCTTTGCCTGAGAAGTACTTGCAGCCTCAGTGTAATAGGCTTGCCCAGATGATTTATAAGCCTCCAAGCGTTCATCTTCCAGCTCCAAGTGCTTGGCTACATCACTGAAAGTAGTGATGTTCTCATTGTGGGTCAAATTCACCTTCATGTGCTCCCAACTCCTAGGGAGCGATCTGGTAACTGCTTGTACTTGCTGTTCATCAGACAGTGTGTGTCCAGCTTCTTTCAGTTCCCTGATCATGTTGGCCATCTCTCTTAGATGTTGTTTAATTGGAGTGTTAGGCTTGAGTTTATAGGTATCGAACTTAATCGTCAACCTTCTCAGTTTGGAGGTAGAGGTACCACCAAACTTGTCTTTCAAAGCTATCCACATAGCTTGTGCTGTTTTGTGACTCTCAAACTCACACATCAGATCATCAGCCATTGCACTCAACAGGGTAATTCTCGCAATGCTATTTTTTCTTTTCCAAACCTGGTATGGTTCTTGGTCCCTCCTGTGTTGGGCCGTATTCCCAATCTCAGGTTCAACCAAGACCGCGGTAAGAGGTTCAATTGCATCTTGTTCCTCCAAGATGTATTGAACTTTACGATGCCATATGTCCCAATTGTCCCCGTTAAGCTTATCCCCCTTGTTTAGCTCAGCTATTATGTTCTTTGATGCCATTGTTAATTCTGTGACAAATCGATCCCACATTATTCAACGATCTCTCTAACAGAGACACGTACCAAAGAACATTTTAGTTTGGTTATATGTAGCACATAAAGTATACAATGCCATGCCCTTATATTATTCTTGAGTAGAAAACAATGATATTTCAAGATCAATGATTAAGAGCATACGTTTGTATCTCCCATCACACAGATACAAGCAATAATCATTATATCTTATCAAGAATTCTATATAAGTGCTTTTATTAAATTACGACTCTTAGAAGTCTCATCTTCTAAAAGCTCCCACTTACAAAAGTATACCTAAATTCATGCATATGAACATGTAATTCTCAATAATTTCATTAAATAAAATTAAAATGTTCATTAACTAAAAAATCACAAAAGCATGAATATCATGTTCAATAACAATAACATCCCAAAAAAAAAATAATCATTTACAGATGAAAATACAGGAACTTAAAAGCTTCAAACATCAAAAAATCATAGTAATCTTCTTTTCCTACTGGCATTTCTCGTTCGGACATAGCGTCTTCTAATTTCATTAGCCAGTAATCTTTTTCTAGGACGCAACCTCCGGGCCTCTTACGCAGTCTCGCTGCCCTTACGTATTCCAATATGACTCTAACGTAGAACTTTGTGGTTTTCTTGTCAGTCATATTGTTTACATATTCTACTAGAATTTCCTCAACGTCAGTGGGTTTGTTCAGGCGCACTACATCCCTTTCAGCTATATCCATAGCTATGGAAGGGGTAAGAGGTTGATCCACTTCTTGCTCCTCCTCCATGTTGGAGTCGGGTATTGTGAGTTCTTGATCCAACTCAATGGGATCCACCGGAAATAAGTTTTCCGATGTAGGTGCCGACCCTGTCACATCTGTCACATCTTGCTCTGGAAGTTCCTCAGGATCCTCTTCAGAGTCCTCTTCTAGGTCCTCCTCTGGTATGAAGAATGGATCATCATCCACATACAAATATTCCACAGAGGAATAAGAGGTGATTTCCGAACTGCTTGAAGCCTCTTGCTTCATTGTTTTCCTAGAAAACAAAGAGAATTAATTACTCTTACATTTGTGCTAATTTTTATTTCTTTTCGCATAAAAGAATAAAAAAATGAGCACAATATCACGGAAATAAAAAAAATTGGACCCATAAACACTTCCAAGAAAAAAAAAATTTTTTTTTTGAGTGGCGGCGTGTGGGGCCCACGCGCCGCCGTGCCGGCCGGCGGCGGCGACACGCGCCGCCCCACCGGTTGCGGCACGTCGGCAGCAGTCCGGCGGTGTGGCCCACGCGCCGGACTGGTCTGCCACGTGGCTACACGCGCCACGTGGCAGTTCTGGCACCTTTTCCCCTTTTTTTTTTAAAATTATTAATTCCAGCGGTTTTTTAGCGACAGTTTCGGAAAGTGCTGGTACTCTCATGCAGCAGTTTTTCAACCGCTGCAATAACCGTCGTCTTCATCTTCAACCTTTGGCCTCCGTTTTCCAGAATCCGGCGACCGGAAAACGGTGGTGCTCGCCGGAAAACTTCAGACGTCTATATCTCAGCCGTCCGAACTCCGTTTTCTACGAATTTTATGTCGATTTCGCACAATTTTTCGTGCTCTACACAATGGGAGCATTCTCGAAGCCTAAAATTGTAGTTTTCGGAAACCCAAATTTCAAACCCGAAATTTCGATCATCGTTTCGATGCCGTTCGGAGTCCGTTTCATGCAAATTTTATATCGATTTTCATCGACTTTTCACGCTCTACGCAATGGGAACAATTTCGAAGCCTAAAACATTAATTTTCACTAACCCAATTTGCACAAAAAATTACTATGCGGTGAAGAAAACATCAGATAAGTAATTAACACATGTTATATGTATGTCATGCATTTGTCACATTGAAGAAAAATACATAACATATGAAACACAGCGGAAGAAACCAGGCGCTCTGATGCCACTGTAAGAATACGGGTGTACCTGTGTAATATCCGACTCCGACTTCGTGTTCAAGTACCCACGTGAACTCCGGTCACCAAGTAGGGACTCCGAGCAAGCAACACAGCAAATGCACCCACAGTGAATTTAGCAGAGAGTAGAGAGTCAGAAGAGAGAGTTTTTCTTTCTCAGAATTATGTGAATAAAATGTTCCGCTTCTCTCTTTGTCACGTTTTCATATATCGCAACTGACTCAGTTTTTTAAATTAAATAAACTTATGGAGTAAATTACACTCCATAACCCACATTTATAACTTATTTATATATTTGCCCCAACATCAATTGGGCTTGGGTCCGATCCACCAAGGGTGGACTGGCCCATATTCTTACATATATATACCTCGTTCCCTACAGCAATTGTATAAGGAATTTCAGCCTCTGACATTATTTGATCAGATTCATGTACCTGTACCTGCACGTATATTAGAAGACTGATTCAAATTGAATTGAAATCACTCTTATGAAGAAATTATAATGAAAAATTAAAGAGATCGATAAGTAGTGGAATAATCCATGTTTGAGACTTAAGAGAAAGGAAACATATCAGATTCAACTTGTTTATGCGAATGATAGGGTATTAGTTAAAATACACGACTGGTCAGTCGGTTCAGTACTTGCCCGACTCCAATCAACCTTAGAACCTGCTTGATAGGTTAACAGTGACACTGTACATCTCTGCTTAATTAATACATATATAATATATAGTATATTTCAAATAAAATATTTTTAACTAAATAAGATCGATGAATTAACTCTAACATATAAGAAATAAAATTAATGTAGCATGGAAGTGCATTTTCAAGGAAATAATCTTAATAATGTAATTAACCTCGAACTAATTGATCTTTTTGAAGAGTTTTCAATTTCTAGAGGGTTTGGCTGCTTTCTTACTAGCTTGCTCTTTGCATATGATTTGAAATTTGATGAGATTTTCACATTCTCACCTATTGTGTGCTGAACATTTCAATAGCGACCCATATATAAATAATTAATAAACACAATATATATATAGTATATTTAAATTAATTATGAAATATTTAATTAATTAGAACATATAATATATGAACTCACTTCCATTTTATGAGTAACAATTTCTTCTTCTTCCTCTTTTCCTTTTGGAACAGGACAAATTCCACACTTTTTTCTGTAAATCTCTTGCAGAGATCCACATCTTATGATCAAATTCTTGTGAAAATAATTTTGCATGTGCAAGAAAAACAATTTGTCAATATAAAGAAATTTATTAGGCTTGTAATAAATCAACAAATTAAATTAAACAATAATTAGAATTTTTCACCAAAAATCGTATTTTCTACCTCCAATTCATCTTTTGGGATGGATTCTTTTTCAACAGAGATTACTAGTTTCTCAGCTTCACACTAGGTTCTATACATTTTCTGCTTGTGATTCCCAAAACATTTAAGGTAATTAATTAAGAAGAGTATTTATGTTTTCTCCGATCCAAAACCAAATTCTTTTATTTCATAACATTGTATCAAATAAAATGAAAATTCAAGAACATAGCTTTTATGAAGATCTTCTTCATCCATTTATTCCTTTCTTTGTTTTAGCGAATCAATTACATATATTTTATTGATCTCGTGGTCTCTCTAAGTTAGTATATTCACATATTTATATAGAGCGCAAGAAAGAGAAATATCGACACATAAAGATATGCGTGTAAAAGCAGGGTAAAGACACGTAAGGATTGGATACGTGTAATAGTAAGGTAAAGACACGTAAGAGAATACATGCAATGGAAAGGAATTATATACAAACACGCAAGGACATATGTGTAAAGGCAAGTTAAAGACACGTAATTAAGGATACGTGTAATAGCAAGGAAAAGACACGTAAAGAATACATGATATGGAAAAATATCGACACGCGTAATGATACGTATAGTAGCAAGGTAAAGACACGTAAGAATACATGCAATGGAAACGAACAGACACGCTCGCAAGGATATTAATTGCAAGGTAAAGACATGTAACTAATGATATGTGTAATAGCAGGGTAAGGACACGTATGAATACATGCAATAGAAAAATATGGACACGCTAATTGCAAGGTAAAGACACGTAATGATATGTGTAATAGCAGCAATGGAAAGGAACAAACACACAAGGATATATATACATGTAATAGCAAGGTAAAGACACATCAATATTAAGGATCCATACGTGTAACAACAAGGTTAAGACACGTAAGAATACCTGCAACGGAAAAATATGGAAATGCAAGAATATACGAGTAATGGTAAGGTAAAGACACGTAATGATATGTACGTGTAATAAATGCAATATATATAAAGGTATAGACACATGAAAGGATATGTGTAAGGGCAAGGTATAATGTAAGGGATATGTGTAAAAGCGGTGTAAAGACATGTAATAATTATACGTTCGAGTAAGAAAATAAAAATCGATACGTAAGAATATATACGTGTAAAGACTAGGTAAAGACATGTAAGAAATTAGATGGTATATATTTTATTAGATGCATCAATTAGATGTTAATTATATACAAATTTTCTTGATTCCCAACATGTGCTAAAATTAATATGGATTGTTATTCATTCGGTGAATTTGACAATTTAATTTATTCAGTGTTTTAACAAAAAAAAAATACAAACACATATACTACTGTAGAATAATTTTTTTAATAAACATATATATAATATCACTTTAGATAGTCAATATATATTTTGACTAAAATACCATGCATTGCACATGGAAATAGTAGTTACTGCTAAAATTAAATAATCCTTTAATTCATTACTTAATATTATATAAAGACTATTTTTAATAACATATATTCTATTTCAAAGTTATTTATTTTTCATATAAAATAATTGTATAATTTATGTAATTTAGAAATGTTTATTTTATATTGGTGAAATACATATTTAAGATTTATTATTGTCACGACTCCTGTTTAAAGGACCGAGACCGGCACAGACACAGGGAATATCCCTATGCCTGTAAGCCTTACCACCTAATTGACAGAATAGCTATTATTGAAAAATACATTCACATGCATTATAATACTATGGTTACACCGAAATGGTGGCCTATTCTAGGCAAGAAAATCCACGGCCAGTGCCGCTTCAGGATATAGATATAGGAAAACACACATAATATATAACCTGTCTACTGGCTACACATCCGAAGATGCTGCCTATCCTATTCGCATGCAACAGATATATTTATATATATATTTTGGAAACAAGTTTTTCCTGCATCGTAGTCTAACGGATCCTGATCTTTATGGTGTGTGAAGCTGACAGTTCTAGATTTAGTAATACAATCTAATTGGGTACGTCTACCTTTACTTTATAATACAATGATAAAGTAAAGTAAATTACAATTACACTTTATTCACCCACATGAACAAGTTGTGGGTCTTGGAAAATGTTGCTCAACCCTCGTCCCATCGAGACTTCTTTCACCTGTACTTGACCTATCTCTGTGTAGTAAAAATGAGGTGTGAGTCTTAACCACGCGACTCAGTGAGGACTCTCCCATCCCCGGCGCAAGGTGGGTACCATAGCGCTGGGTTTGGGAGTCATACATAACCACATGCAAAAACAACTAGTTACTGTTGTTAACATACATTCTTAGTGATCACACAACAACAGAAATTCACCCAAACACTCACATGCATTTAATAACTGTAAACATGCAGCAGTTTATTCCACCTCATCAATCAACAAGTAAACATGTAACAAATAGTGCCGGCTTTTACTTACCGGTCTTCTCACGTTCAGCATGTTTGAATCAAACAAGACGTTGCGGTGATGTAATCCTATACGTCACCACTACACTGCACAATCAATAATTATATGCAAACACAGACAATTTGTATATACACACAGATACTATAACACACGTCTACTTAATCTCCCCCAGTTTAGGGTATCTACTAGCCACTACGTGGCTTTTCTACTTCGAACCCATACACTCGGATTACTAGCCACCACGTGGCAAAGCACACTTAACCCATTCACTTGGGTACTGGTCACCTCGTGACAATTCTGTTAATCAAACAATACTTAACCCATTCACTTGGGTACTAGTCACCTCATGACAATTCTATTAATCAAACACAATCAACTTCTATCTATCTATCAAACAACTGATACGTAGCCACCACGTGGCACGTCCTGACCCCTTGCTGCGGGGCAATAGCATGAGCCCACTCGTCCATTACCCAACCAGGCCACATGGGGGGCACGACACGACGTCTTGAAGCATGACCACTATCACACCCTGGACCAACTCCACAGGATGATTTCTCTTTTCTAGGTTAGGCTCACGGTTCACCCGTAGGTTCCTCCCGCGTCTCCTTACCTTAGTCTCACATATTAATACGATTCTTTGTATCTTTCCCGAAGGATCAACAATTCCTCTCCTTGTTAATATGGACAAGTATCCACAACAGAATATAATTCATATACCCGTCCAGATGCACTCTCTGAACCTCAAGCTATCATCATAGCAATATAAATCTTTTCTGACCCTATTGCCAGGATAGGGCAATGACCATCGTCATGGTGATTATAAAACTGAGGTTTCAAGTGCCATCTGATGTTGTTCTAGTCGATGTATCACATCGCTAGCATAATCAAATCCGAAACCCACCAATAACTCCCTTTGCATGATTATAATTTAAGTCACCGTCGTGACGAGTTTTCAAAATAAAAGCTTACTCCTTCCGTACAAGGACTCTTGCCACCGTCGTGGAAAAGATTTAATAAATCACTCATCATGCCTCCGGAGTGTATGAGTTGAATTTGTAACACACCATTCATAGCAAACAATTACACTCTACTCCTATGTCTTCGTATCCAAGCTACTTCCCACCACCTATTTTCTAGTTCTTTTATTCTTTTAGCATCCTATACCTCTAGCTAACACATATCAGACAAGCAGAGAATATACATACTCATGTAATCCACATAAGCATACAACCCTAGGGACAGAGATGGAAGAACCCTCACCTTGGTCAACCTTCCATGCAATCCTCTCCTGTAACTTAAGTCTCCTCGGAGTTCCTTTTGCACTCAATCGTGTGTCGTTGTTTCTATAAGAACAACATTTACTTCATTAAGGTTATTACTTAGCTTAACTTGTTATTTATCTCTCCATTACTCTCACGTGTAGTCCATGGTTGCCACAGAGTCAAGCTCTTGGTCTTATTGGACTTCTCTATTCCGACTTATGCGTATCATTCCTCGGACACTTGACTTTCTCGCATATAACACTCTACTCGAGTGTTTCACATACTTGGACTTGAGTATTAGACCTCTATCTAACTTGTATTCGCATCTAAGGAAGCTTATCTGGCTTAATTGGAAGGAATCCTAATTTTAGGAAGGTTTAAACATTTTAAATCAACTTGTGTTCCTACTTGGGTACTAAGAAACCTAGTTTCTAAACCTCAACATACCTCTAATTTATCCTACTTAAGGTTTCCTAAAGGTTGTGAAGGGATAAGGTTGCAATTCACAAAATTAGACCTAATTTGTTCCGCAAGTTTCCATCCTTGAGAAACAAGAGGGTACTTGGAGTGATTTAATTCTCAAAAAACATGTTTAAGAGTGTTCTAGGGTGTTTAGGATTGAAAAGAGGGGGTTTGGAGGTCTCAGTTCGGCCTAAAAATGGGCTTGGGGCACGCCAGGCAGGGACCGGGCGCTGCAGTGCCCATTCTGGCGCTGCGGCGCCAAGGTGCTGCCTTGGTAGCCCTTGGCCAACCAGCAAGTGGAACGCCAGTTTGGGCACTGTAGCGCCAGCTCGCAGCACAGCAACGTTTTTGCTGTGCTGTGGCTGGTTTCGGCCGCCTTTTCGACCATCTTCCGATCCGGCTTCGATTCCACTTTTCACGGGTCTTGTTCTCCTACATATATACTATATTTAGGAAGTCCTACAACTCAAATCCAACTCTGATTCGTTGCCGAATCGTTGATTGTTCGAAATAGAGAAAAATGGGTTTTATAAACCCCAAACTCTTCCAACTTCGAATCCGGACAAATTCAACGATCTAGCCTTAAATCCTAACCCCGATGAGTGTTCAAGAAATCTTTAGAAACATTATTCTACCCTCAAATCCGCCCGAATTCGGATTCTCAACTCAATTCCAAAAATGAAGAAAAATGAAGAAAATGGGAACTTGGAGAGAATCGGGCGATGTACCAACCTTAACTCGAGAGATTGAGACGAGGAAGATGACAAGGATGATCTCCGGCTCCTCCTCCAACTCCGGCTCATCGGGTTTCGGCGAGATTTCCGCCGGATCTCCTCCCACCTCCAAGCCCTAGCTCTCCCTCTCTCTCCTTTCCTTCTCTTTTTCTTCCTTCCCTGCTTCTTTCCCCGTAACACTCCCCCTCTCTTTTTCCATTTTTATTTTCTTTCCTTTATTTTATTTAATAATTAATATATATTAATAAAAATAATAAAATCTGAAAATTGTATAAAATAAATAAATAGATTAATTAAAAATTAAATAAACAATAACTAATAATATTTTAATTTAGTTCCCCCTCCAATTTATTTTAGGTTTCTAATTTCTTAGGTCCCGAATTAATTCAAAAAAATATTTTACTTCTTTCTTTCATCTTTTTTATTTTAACCCTCGAAAAATTTTCTCGGTATTATAATCTTTGAAAAAAAAAATTTCCCTTTCCGGTTTCTTTTAACTTTCATACCTTCTTTCTTTATTCTTTCTGGGGTTTTAATTCCTAGCCCCGGAATAAATCATTCTTAAATCCCCAAAATTTTTAAATAAATCATTGTTTAATCCTCGAAATTTTTTCAGGGTATTACAATTATATCATTTCCATAAATAAAAAAAGACTTATTATATCATAAAAAAACACTATGTATAGTAATGGGGCTTGACTTGCACTAAACTATATGCAATTTTTTTATTTAATTTTTAAAATATAAAAAATAAATTTAAACTTTTTTATGAATAGAATTAAATTTATTGATATATTAATTTTATTTCTTATTTTCTTCATTCTCTCTACTCATATCATATTATTTTTAAATTATATTAAATTCTATATAACATAATATATATGATTTTAGAAATCAACCACCACAAATAACCTATATAAAAACCATTATAATAAATATAGGGGGTGTTTGGTATGGTGTCATCCTGAGGGTGTCATCTAAGATAACATGTTATCTTAGATGACACTGTTAGATGACCCCATTTGTTATGGTGTCATGTAATAACACAGTGTCATCTAAGATAACACAGTGTCATTTAAGATAACACAGTGTCATCACATGACACTAAAAAGGGTGTCATCTCATGACACCAAAAATGTTGTGTCATGTGAGATGACACCCTTAAGTGGAAAAACTTTTTTTTACTTTATCAATTTTATCCCTATTATATTTATATTTTTAACATAAATTATTAATAAATCATATTTTCTCGCACTTATTTAAATCATTTTGTTGCATATTTAAATCATTATTATTTTTAGTTATATTAAATTATATGATTATTTCAATGCAATAAGAAAATTAAATGATTATTTAAAATATTTTATTATTGATGACTTTTTTAATTTAAAGTTATTATGAAATTTTAGAAATAATCATAGAGTAAATATGATAGTTAATTTACTTAAATTTATAAGGATAAATTTGGAAGATGCAAAAATAAATAACATGGTATTTTAGAAGACACCATTTTATACCAAACACTTACATATTATATCATTGTATTATGAAACACCATACCAAATAAGAGTATAAAAAATTGTATGGTATCTGAGATGACACTATTTTATACCATGGCATGTAAGATATCATGTTATCTGAGATACAACATACCAATGCCCCCATAGACAAGCTTATATATATAAAAAATAATGTATATGCATGATTTTTTTTAGAAAAATAGAAGTTTATCGAATAAATTGAAGCTGCTAGGCAAAAAGAATTAGCAATGTTTTTAAAATTAGAACGGTCATTGAACCGGTCGAGGCACTGGTTCACGGTTCAATGGTTCAATTGTGATCGAACCGGTGATAATTAAAATATATATTTTAATTAAATATACTAAAATATATCATAAAAAAAATTAAATATTTCATAATTGTATGTCTCTATCTCCATCTAAACATGATAAAAAATAGAACAAGTTGCAAACTACCACAATATCATATTAAACTCTTCAAATAAGTTCAAGGATCAACATATTTAAGTCTCAAGTCTTATCACAAACCAACTATAAATACTGAAATAGAACAATTCTTACAAGTCAACAAATTCTCAATAAATACTAAATCATAAACAACACAAATTGACAACCGGCCAAACCGTCGAAACCACCGGTTAGGATGGTTCTTGACCAATTTTGCCGATTCTTGACCAATTTTTTCTAGCTGACTAGTTCTTTGGTTATTCCAGACCAGACTGGTAGACGGTTTTCTGGTCCAGCCGATCCGGTCCAGTTTTGATAACACTGAGAATTAGAATAAATTACTGTTTTAATCCATGAAAAATTTTAGTTATTTCAATTTATATTAGTCCTTAAATCTTGAATTACAATGAAACTAAATTAAATTTTCATGATTCAAGAACAAATTAAAATAATTAAATCTTTTTAGATTAAAACAATAATTTACTTAAAAGATTACAATGAAACGAAAAGCTTTGGCACTATAGGTGGCCATGGGAGATGAAAGTTAAAGTAAAGTGGACCTACAACTGGTCCTAGCCTCTCCTTGCTTTCCAGTAAACACTCCCAAAGAACTCATTCGACTCATCACCTCACCAAACTTTATTAGAAACAAATTCGGATCCTCTTCCAATCTTTTCACAAACATAGCCATCCTCTTATCATTTGCCATAGCTTGATCTGTAGCTAGCAATACCCTCTTCTTCTCCACCATATCCTTAAACAACAAATTATCAAGCATTGTCGATGTTTCATCAAAGCTCACAATCGGATTATCTCTTGAAGATCATGATGATCACCATCATCATCATAATGATGATGAACAATTGCATCCTTTGAAAGAAAATGAGAAACAAAAGGAAGAAGAAGAGGAAGAAGAATCCCAAAAACACAAAACTCGTGGAAGGATTCTACTGAAGAACTTGCCCAAATGCTGAACAAATCGTTGCTAATCAAGTTTCTGAGATTGTGAAGACAAATCCAACCGCAATTTCTGCCCTTATTCGCCTTCATTTCCATGATTGCTTTGTCGGTGTAAGTAATTAATTTTGATTTATGTATATATACATACATACACACATTACATTATATTACATAGTTCTAGATCTTCTACCATGATTTTTCTCTGTAGCAACAAGAGAGAGATAGGAAGGAAAAAAAAAAGAAGGGGCCATAATTTTTTTGGGTTAAATTACTCTTCTAGTCCTTGTAATTTCACTCAATTTTTAATTCAATCCTTATAGTTTAACAAAATTTTAAATTGGTCCCTAAGTAAGCTTAAATTTTATCAATATTTTGGAAATTTGGCTGATATGCTAATTACCTACCATCTTAATTATTATTATAAATTTAATTAACTCAAGTTAATCTACTTATATATTTACTAACATAACTAAATTGAATTTCATTCCATATATTTAAATTATCAAATAATTATTTATTTTTTCTCCTCTTTGTTGACATATAAATATTATATTTTTAGAGTGATATAGATGTTGACACTTCATATATATATATATATATATATATATATATATTATATGTTCTTGTACATAATTAAAGGGATGTGATGCCTATATTTTGTTGGATGCCATGGAATTCGAAGAAAAAGTAGAAAAATTGTCACCCACTAATGGCCAACTCCTAAAAGGCGCATATTTAATCGACAACATTAAAGCAAAGCTGGAGGAACAATATCCTGGCATTGTCTCATCTGCTGACAGCATAGCATTCGCTGTTGCTGAATCTATGATGTTAGGGGACTTGCCACCTCAGCCTAAGCTCAGCGGTCGCAGGGACAGCTTGTCGTCTCGTGCAGCCGAAGCATAAGATAACTTGCCTTTCCCCAACTGGTCAATGGATCAAATGCTCAACCTCTTCAAAAAGAAAGGGTTCAATGCCAAAGACATGGTGGCCTTGAATGGTGCACATTTTGTAGGGCAGCACATTGCAACATTTTTAGTGAAAGATTGTACAATTATAGTAACACGGGGAGACTCGACCCGAGAATTTGGACCCGATCGCGGTTGATGAACTGAAGAAGATATGTAAGGCTCCTGGGTCAACAAACGTGAGGGATGACCCGATTGTAAACTTTGATGAGACACCCGCTGTGATTGATAATTTGCTGTATAGGAAATTGGTGGAGAAGAGGAAGGCATTGCTAGAGACGGATCAAGCAATGGTGAATGACAAGAGGATGGTGTCATTCATTAGAAGGATGGCGGAGGATCTGAATTTGTTTTCGGATGGGTTCTTTAGGAGTGCTTACCGGAACGCAAGGAGACGTTAGGACCACTTGTAAGTCTACTACTTAAAGTTGCATATATTGTGACTTTTGATTTTCTTGTTGCATTCTTTTGGGTTTGGTCTGGATTCTTGTAGTTGAAAAGTGATGTATTTTTTTGTAGTAAAAGGAGATAGAAAAAAATTAGTTCTTAAAAAATTGACCCGTAATTCAGTGAGTCGCCCTTATTTTGTTTTCTTTATATATTGAGAAAAAAATCATATGAATCTCAAATAGTTTGTTCCAATTTTAATTAATTAATTAATTAATTAATTAATTTTGATATATATATCTATAGTCAACGATATGTAGAAGTTTATATTAAGTATATAATATTTAAAAAAATAGGTCAAAACCCCAAATTGGTCCTCTATGTTTGCACCAAGTTTCATATTGGTCCTTTATGTTTCAAAAAGTTTACATTAGTCCTTTATGTTTGCAAGAAGTTCCAAATTGGTCCTTCCGTCCATTTCCATCCAATTTTTCCGTTAACCCGTGACGTGTCCGGATGATGTGTCGCCTTCTCTCTCCTGCATGGCATACTTCACTGACATGGACTTACACATCACTCTTAACCCTTAAAACGACTTTGTTTTAGGCCAACGGTCATCTTTTCATGCATTAGTTTAGGGTTTAAAAATTAATGGCATGAATAAGGAGGATGAGCCATCGAAGGTAGCTCTTGTAGCGAAGTGGAAGTACTGCATCAAAGGGAAGAAGGAAAGGTGTTGCGTTCACACAATGTCAGACTGGCATTCATCTGTGGGTTCCGTTCGTAGAGGCCGCCATTGTTTTTGTGGTGAGAGAGCAATTATTTTGACCTCCAGAACTCAGGAGAACCCAGGTAGACGCTTCTGGAGGTGCAAAAATTTTAAGGTAAGTTCTGAAACCCTAAACCCCCAAATTGTCCTACGTATTCTGGAATGTCATTAATGATTGGTATTTTCATTTTCTTAGAGTGCAGAGATTGTGACTTTTTCGATTGGATTGATATACCTAGTATGGATGCAAAAGACATTGCTATTGGAAGGCTGAGAGTTAAGATATCCACACTCAATGGTACTGTTAGAAGGCTGCAGATGGTGAACAGAGCTCTTCTTGTTTCCACTTTGATCTTAGTTGCAGTAGTTTGCATTTTACTGTTTTTAGTTGTGAAGCACAAGTTTGAGGGATTTGATTTGTATGAGGGATAGGATTTTATGTCAGGTTTGGTTTATGAAGTTTGTATTGGTAGATTGACAATGTAATGTAAAAAAATGTTGCTTAATGTAATGTGAGATTTTGACAATGTTTCTGTCATTTTGCTCTGGACTCATTGACTTGACAATTATGTGAGGACCGATATAAAACTTAACTATAACATAAGGGACCCATATAAATCTTTACTGAAACATGGAGGGCCAATATAGAAT
Source organism: Senna tora (assembly GCA_014851425.1). Lineage (NCBI taxonomy): Eukaryota > Viridiplantae > Streptophyta > Magnoliopsida > Fabales > Fabaceae > Senna > Senna tora. Next base: position 39,141 of record JAAIUW010000114.1, on the reverse strand, counting down.
TTTTGGTAAACATAAAGGACCAATATAGAATTTTTTTTAAACATAAAGGACCAATGTAGAACTTATAAAGAAACTTACAGGACCAATATAGAACTTATAAAGAAACATAGAGGACCAATATGGAACATTATTTGAAACATAAAGAACCAATATGGACCGTACGATTAAGCATTTCACAGGCCAATTAGCTGTCAATATGTTTAGAAATGAATTGTTGCAACAGTTTCTAGCAGAATGAAAATAACATCAGAAGCAGCTTAACATAGAGTACCAAAATCAGACCTTCATTAACATATATGTCTTTAACAACAAAACACCAAAGTAGAAATGTCTTGAACACCAAAATACTGAACTGACAGTTCCAAAATATCAAACTTAATACATCAAACCACCTAAATACATTTCACTAAACTTTTGTCATTTCCAAGGGGGTGGGGGCTTTGTTCTCTTTCGTGGTTTGGCCTTAGGCCTCGTATTAGGTGGTGTTGTCCCTTGTGCTGTTGCTGTCCCTTGTGCTGTTGCTGTCCCTTGAGCTGTTGATGTCTCTTGAGCTGTTGCTGTCCCTTGTGCTGGTGTTGTCCTGGCAACAAAGGATCTCACACGAGGTGGCTGCAAATGAGACATCAAAGATACAAGTGAGATATAATATTATTGGAAATAAATACAGTTGATCAATAGAAAAGTAAATAGAATACGTAGCTGCCTTTCTAGCAGTAGTGTTGTACTTCATTGGGGATGAAAATTCCTTTGGTACAGAGGAAGGTGAAGCAGCTAAAGTTGCTGGTGGTGGTCCAGAGGAAGATGGTGGAGCTGTAGATGGTGGTGGAGATGGTGGTGCATAATAAGATGGTAGGGGTCGGGGTGGTGGTGGTGGTGGAGTTGAAGATGGTGGGGGTGGTGGTGGGGGTGGAGTTGAAGATGGTAGGGGTGGTGGTGGGGGTGGAGTTGAAGATGTTGTAGCAGGGCACCATCTTCTATTGTGGCCATACTGTCTACATATGGTACATTTAGTTCTGTACCCAAATGGTACTGAAGAAGAAGCTGATGACATTGCTGTGGAAGGTTCTCCAGTGCACTTCCGTTTGTTATGGTCAATGATTCCACATTTGGTACATTTTTTATTCAACCCACTTTTGCTGACTGTGGCAGCAACCTTTTTCTTCTTCCTTTTTCCACCGCTTATGGCAACAACCTTCTTCTTTTTGGCCTGGTCTTTTTCTCATAAGTGGCCTTTCTTCTCCTTTTCTTAGGCCTCCCTGGCCCTCTGTGATAGTTTGGTGGTAAGACATCAGGGAACTGTGTAGAAGGCCACAAAGTTGGCCCATTTGTTGGGTAAATGATGTGGCCATAGCATTCTTCATAACTCTCCTTTCTGAAACAAGCAGGAATGTAATCATCCGGGGTCTTCCTCATGAAGTTCATAGCTGCAATTGAATGGCAGCAAGGTATTCCAGTGAGCATCCAAGCCCTGCATGAGCATTCATTTTTCTGCAAATCCACCACAAATTTATCTGTTGCCTGGTAAACACTAGTGACCTCAAATATCTCATCACCTGACCATTAAGGTATCCATTTCCCAGCCATATCAACCTGCTTCTCCAATCTTGCTTTAATTCTGGGAAGGACGGACTCCTGGTGAGTTGTAATCTTTCTCCTTCAATCGGCTCATCTGTTCATTAAGTACTCTCTTATCGCCTTCAGCATTGTGAGGATAGGCTTCTCCCTGAAGCCAACAATAACACTGTTGAATGTTTCTGACATGTTGTTAAGAAGCGCATCACAGTGTTGAGTTGCGTTGAATCTTCTCTTGCTCCAGAACCTAGGAGATATGACCAGAAGGTGTTTGTAAGAATTCTCATCAACTCTCCTCATCTCTAACATTATTTTCTCCCACTCTGCTGGGTATGTGGCTTTTGCAACCCTCTACATTAGTTCTTTCAACGTTTTCCCCGGGAACTTCTTCCTGAAATTGTTATACAAGTGCATAACACAAAAATGTTGGTCCACAATTGGGAGCAGCTCTCATCTAGTCCACTTTTAAGCAAACATACAGTAAATTTAATTTTACCTTTTGTTGGTCTGAGATGATGCATAGGTCAACTGTACCTGCTGGGCCTATGTGTCCTTACTCTTGACCTCCACAACAGCAAATGCCACCGACAGCATTTGATCATAGGGATCCCTCCCAACTGCAGCAAGAAGTTGGCAACCATAGCCGCCTTTCAGAAAGCACCCATCCAGGCCCAGTACCTTCCTACTTGCGAAGAAGCTTTTCTTGCACGCATCCAAACAAATGTAAAGTCTTTCAAACTTCACAGATGTACCACCACTCACTAAACTTTGCATGTTTGGGGCATCACAAGTTGATAATTTCACTGTAAAGCCAGGATTGTTTCTTAGATTCTTATGACAGAAGTTAAAGAGCCTCTTGAACTGCTCTGTATTTGATTCATGTATTTTTTCCAGAGCTATCTTCTTGGCTCTACTAGCTTTTCCCTTCTTTAGAGTCTGACTCCACTTCCTTTTTGCCATGTCGACAAGTTCATTAATTTTGGTCTTCGGGTTGCTCCTAAGTTTCGATTCAAATTTCCTTGCTAGCCAATCTGTAGACATCAATTTCACAACCGTATCTCGAGAGCAAGTATGTGTGTTGTGGCATACTCTTAGTTGCCATGTCTCCTCCCCCGATAATTTCATAGTTGTTATTATCCAGAGGCATGGTCTTACATTAGTCCCTCCAATGCAAATAACCCTTACTCTCTGCTTGTCATTCTTTATGAACTTTGTGGACTTCCCATTATGCACTGCATGTGTCTTCACTGCATCAATAAACTTAGTTTTGCTGCCAAATATTGTTCCAAGATCAAACTTGTAATATGTCATGTCCTTAATTGGTTTGAATCTTGGAAACACTTGCTTTTGAACAATGTGATCATCATCCTCATCCTCATCAGAATCTTCGCTCAGAAGCTCTTCAGATTCTTACTCTTCATCACTCAAGCCTCGAGCTTTGCTTGTGCTGGCATTCAAACTGACAGCTTGATTCTCACTCTCACTCTCAGTTTCAAAGACATTGTGTTGTTCTGTTGGTATATCAAACCTGTTAGCACAGTATTAAATATGTCAGTGGGATCAATGTGAAACATTATTAATAGATAAAGGACCAATGTGGACCATTTTTATTAATACATAAAGGACCAATGTGGAACATTATTATTAATACTTAAAGGACCAATGTGGAACATTTACCTTCTCTTTGTCCTTGCCTTGCTGGGTCCATCCCCTTCAAAATACCCTCTACTGATGTCCTCTTCAGAGTCACCAAATGTTATGGAAGCTGCACTATCCTCTACAGATTCACTGTCTGAATCCTCACTTCCATATACTCATCACCTCCCTCTGCTGCTTTTTCATTATTCTCATCAGATGACTGTTCATCTTCACCTTCAGAGGACTCCTCTTCTTCTTCATCTTCTTTATCTTCGTCGGAGGTCTTTCCTTCTTGAACAGGCTCAGTTGAAGGTAATGCCAAACCTTGTTCTAAGTGAAAAGGAACATGACACAGATGCAAATTAACCTGTCCCACCACTACACCTACTTGAGCCATATCCATTGCTTGGGTGTCATCAATAATGGGCTTCAATTCATCTTCCAACCTTCCATTAGGGTTGGCATACCACAAGTTGTAGTTGCCTTTGTACCCCATGGCATCAAGGTCACCTTTCATCTAAAAAAAGCTCCATCTATCCATATCACACTTGTCCCAGAAAATGGATTCGCCACCAACATATTCCAACTGCAGTTTATGCTCAAATGTCCCTCCATGATGGACTTTAACAGTAAAATAACAATCCATTGTCAACTGCATTTCACAAACAAACGCATACCATGTAGTATCACTATCCAAAGCAACCCCTGTTTTTTACAAAAAAAAAATAGAGCATGTCCAGTACCACCACAAGACCATAATGCGGACGAAATTTTAACATTTGAACTATAACCTATACTTAAATGTACAAAATGTAATGGCTTCAAGCCCTAGAATAAGGAATCAGAGTATAATATTGCAGCCCTAAAACAAACACAACCCAAGAACATACCCTCGCTAGGTAAATACTTCCATCTTTTCAACCCACCCAAAATGAAGGTAACAAACAAGAATAAACTGACAATGGAGTGTCAATTAGCTACAATCGACTATTGGAACAAAATTTTTTTCAGGAAATAGGGTTCGTGAATATGGGTATTAGAAATAGGATTGTGAAACTTACCTTACTATTTTCGTTCCAACCAGTCGTGATTCAAGGTCTGCGATAAACGAAAATCGCCGACGATTTCGTTCCCTCATTTTGCTCTCTCCACTCTGCTTCCTTCGACGACAAGGGTTAGGTTAGGTGTTCCTCCTTCGACGACAAGGCTCGATTAGGAAGGATGAAGAAAGGAGGGATTTCATTTATGCAAAATGACGTCGAATTTGGGGTTAAGAGTGATGTGTAAGTCCATGTCAGCGAAGTATGCCACGTAGGAGAGAGAAGGCAACACATCATCCGAACACGTCACGGGTTAACGGCAAAACTGGATGGGAATGGACGGAAGGACCAATTTGGAACTTCTTGCAAACATAAAGGACCAATTTAATCTTTTTGAAACATAAAGGACCAATATGAAACTTGGTGCAAACATAAAGGACCAATTTGGGGTTTTGACCAAAAAAATATATTATAACATGGCTCAAATTTGTACAATATAATTCTGGGAAAAAATCTAATCAATGTAACTTTTAATGGGCTGATATTAGAAAAGAATAAGAGAGAAATTACATGCTTGTTTGAACAACTTGTTTTATTTTGTTTTTCACTCTTTAAAATTATTTTATAAAATTAGGTCTCATGAGAATTCATATTAATATTATTTTCATGCATTTATTACATGCTATTAGTAAAATTACTTACTTCCTATATTTTTTTCGAAAGAAGTTGTATAGTTCGAAAAATTACTTCCTATATATTCATGTTTGTTTTCTTATTTGCAAAATACAATTTTATAAATTTACAAAAATCAAGAATGAATAATAAATTATCTTAAAAATCGAAAATAACTAATGGCAGCATGCAATTATATATGATCCTTGCAATAAAAACTAAATAATGTAATAGTGGTAAAGCAGCGCAACCAACTCTATTAAATCTAAATAACATTTTTTTTACTGGCATGTGTGTTACCGCCACAAAATAAATTCCTGCGATTATTAGACTTTAACACAGGTATTGTCAAAGGGTTTTTATCACCACCAAATCATTTAGCAGTGGCAAAAAATCACCACTATAGCCAATAAAAATCACTAGAAATTTTAAATTTCTCGTTGTGAGTTTATTGGGGTTTGTGAATGAAACTGTTCTGTTCAATTTTTTTTTGAATTTGATGAAATGCAAGTTCATGTCATTTTAATATATTATTTTTATATGCACAATAGGCATCTTTCCCATTAGGTTTTGTAGCCATTCACACACTTACCATGAGTCCAGAAGAGAAGTTGCTCAATATTGAATTATTAATATTAATTAATTTGTGCCTTTGAAAAAGAAATATATAGGATCTCGCATCTACGCTTTTTATTATTTTTCCTATTTAGCCTCTACAAAATTAATTACCAATATTATACAATGGGTTTCTTACTTTCCTTTGGAACATCAATGGACTCAATTCCTTTAATTTCATTTTCTCTTTTTCATCTTTAAGCCTTGGCTTTTTTCTCCATGTGAGTTCTCTAGTTCAGATCTACGAGATTTTGAGAAGCTAGAGGTTCATCTTAATTTGAGCCTTACCTTTTTCTGTTTGTGAGCTCTCTAGATCAGATGTATGACATTTTGAGAAGCGAAAGGTTTAGCTTTGAGCTCTAGTTGTTTTTGTTTGTTCGTGAGATTTCTAGCTCAGGTCTTTGAGATTTTGAGAAACGATAGGTATATCATTAAGCCCTACCCTTTTCTTCTGTGAGTTCTTTATTGCTCATGTCTAGGTTTTTGAGAAGCAAGAGGTTCATCTTTGAGGCCTAGCTTTTTTCTTTTCCTGATTGTGAGCTCTCTAGCTCAGATATGAGATTTTGAGAACCGAGAGGTTCATCTTTGAGCCCAAGCTTTTTTTTTTGTCTGTATGCTTTATAGGTCAGATCTATGAGATTTTGAGAAGCGAGAGGTTCATCTTTGAGCCCTAACTTTTTATATTTGTAAGCTTTCTAGTTCAGATCTTAGATTTTGGGGAGCGAGAAGTTCATTTGAGCCTCAACTTTTTCTATTAGTGAGCTCTTTAGCTCAGATCTTTGAGATTTGAGAAGCGAGAGGTACATCTTTGAGCCTTAACTTTTCTATTTATAAGCTCTCTAGCTCAGATCAATGAGATTTTGAGAAGCGAGAGGTACTCTTTGAGCCACAGCTTCTTCTTTTTGTGTGATGTCTAGCTCAGATATAAGATGTTGATCGAGAACCAAGAGGTTCATCTTTGAGCCCTAGCTTTTTCTGTTTTGTGAGCTCTCTGTTGGATATTATTATAAATTAATAAAATTAAATTAATTAATATTATTATTATAATAATATGTTACAATTTGACTTGTTCAAAGCTTATCAATTAATGGTAGCATTAAAACACATTTAATTTTTAATTAAATGGCATCCTAAAATCCACCTATATATATGTGGGTTGGGAGAAGACAAGAGATGCATGGATACATGAGAACAAGAGCTTCGAGTTTTTGTTCTAAGATAAATAAAATATATATACAAGATGTGTGTTATTTGGGTAGAGAAAGGTGTGGGAGACAAAGTCCTGTCTACCTCCTACGTGCAGAGGTTGTAGACATACAGGCGAGTACTGGGCTGTTGTATCCTGGAGGTAACGCGTCTGAGTACCCCTGCACCGGGTGATATAGCAAAATCAACCCGTGGGAGGCGTGAATTACCTTAAAGATAACGAGATACCCGTGCCTCAGTCCGGTACCACGCATTTTATAATTTCTCTAACAATTTTATATTTCCCCATTTTTGTGTTTATTCTTATTTTCAGGTTGCTGGCCCAACAAGTTTAAGGTAATTCATAGCTAATCCCCATAAAGCAGCAAAAGAAAAATAAGAATGATTGGAAATAAATATTTGAGTTCTAGTTGGTGAACTAACTCAAATATATATTTTATATATTTTTGGTATCTTGATTTATTTTTGTGAGCTTATAATATCTTTATATTTTATTTAGTTGCTCACAGAATTTTAAAATTTATTTGTGGAAGAATTTCATTGTGATAATGAGATACCAGAATATATTTTTGGACTTATGCACAAAGTAGGAATTTAATAAAATAACATAATATGTTATTTATTTTGATAAATTCTACAATTATCGTGTTTGATACAAATATTTTATTGAGAAAATGGTTGATATCTTAAATATCACTAATATGCAATCAAATTACTTAATTAATTTTATGATAATATTTCATATTTTATTTATGAATAGTACTCATAAAATTTAATTGGTGTGAGCCTTGTGGATTTCATATATGACTTTTAGTCAATTTTTGCTCACATTGAAAAGTGTGGAAAGGTAATTAATCTTACCATTATTTGAGATGATTTTTGTCATGAACTTATGAGTAGGTATGTATACTTACTCTTTACTTAAGAATTCCCCTTATATAAATTATTATTGATAGTGGGGGTAAGAAAGAGTGTGAAAAGTATACATCTGCGACATTTTAAAATCATATATATTTGTGCCAAGTGATTTATTGTGTAGAAGAAATGTGGTACTATGAAAAATTTTATTGAGTAAATTAATTTTCATAGAATCACATATATTGTTGCCACCATATGTCTGTTATAAAATATAATTTTGGGTTAATCATTAAATTGATGTTAAATCCAAAACTTATATTAATTTTTAAGGCCAAATAATGATCATAAAATATTATAATTTTATGACAAGGTTTTGGTATGTATTTGGGTGGTAATATATTTCTGACATTATTTAAATATGTCATATTGTTTTAGAAAATAAAGCATATTATTTTTTATAACAATAAGGGGAAGAAATTTATGTATGCTATTGTTATAAAAATAAATATGAAAATATTTTTTGGCTTATATTTTGGGTTCATGAAATGGTTTTAAAACCATTTTATTATAATTAATTCTAAGCCAAATTATATTCAATATAGTTGTGAGTTAATGAATATTTTATGGGTTTAATATTTAGAAGAGTAATAGAGTTATCCCATAAAATTTCATTAAGTGGTAATAGCTTTTTAAAGCTTTTACAAGATTAAATGTGATACATTTCCATGAAATGTAAAAAGCTTTTATAAGCTTAATTTTATGTGATAAAGCATTAAAATGCTAGAGATATATTTATAGAAATTTTATTCTATAATCTATGAGGCTTTTAACAGCCATATTTTTGCGGGCTTTGATTTAAGCCATATGTGACAGTGAAATTTGTCATGGGATTTGAAAAATGCCTCAATATTAGTTGGTGAAATATTTTGAGGTAAAATGTTTGCAAACATGAAAAATTGAGATTTCACTTTGTTGTGAATAGTTTGATACTTATATAATAGTGAAAATTCAATTTTCACTTAATTGTGATTTTTGTGAAATTTTCACATATAAAATTTGTGATTTCACATGTGATGTTTTATAAGTGCCACAAGAATATTATTATTTTGGGTGAACAAAATAAATTTGTGAAATTCTTGTGAGAGGCACAATACCTATCAATAGTGGGGGTATATAATTTTGTGGATATCCTAAATTGGAGTTCACCTTAATTTTGACGGTATATTATTTTATTAAAAATTGCTATGCAATTTATAATGAGAATTACATAATTCTTTTATGGAACTATTTTATTGTGAATATGTGACTGAAAATTCTATTGTGGATAAAGGCATATAGTTTGTGATCAATTTATAAATTGATGATACCATCTCAAAGAGATGAAGATATGCCTAATTAATTTAAATTTGAGTAAGCCCAATTATATTGGTGCTACTTCCTATAGTACAAAGTTGTACATATAGATGATACTAATTTTTGTCACATATAATTGAGTTTGAAAAGTTCCTTAAATGGATTAATGCTTTATTTTATTGGCTAGTATTATTATTTGGTGGAAGAATATATTAAAAATATATTTTGTGAATTTTGGGATACCCGCCAATAATAATTATGAGTTTTTTTTAAGCCAATAAATTGTGATCACTTATTGTGATGAATATCGCCATGACTGGATTCTTTGGATTGTGTGTTTTTCTGAAACTATAGCTATAGTCAAAGAATCTGGTGTGTGTACATCGAGGGGGATGAATCTATATGCCCGTATGGATTAAAAGCAACCTATGAGGATACCCTACCTTGTCATTAGAGATCCTAAGAACTTGGTTCAAAGGTACAAACGAATCATAGAGTGGTTGTTGAAATGCACATTTAAAAGAGTTTCAACTCTTAATTTATCCCTATGGTGTAAGTGCATTTTCCTGCAATGATATGTGAGGTTGAGTTTTCAAAAACTCTTAATGAAATCTGTAGCTCTATAAGAGTGGGGTATCTTAATTGCAGGAATACCCTTGACAGAATTCACCTATTTGAATGTGACGGAGTGGGGCCGCTCCTATGAGAATATAAAAGGGCATATATTCTTGAAACACATTCAAGAAACAGGGTGCGCACACGGCCGCATAATGTGCGGGCTAGGGCTCATATATTGCACCTGGATTATTATGTGCAAGGTATATGTCTTCTCTCCCTTAAGCAGTTATGGTTCAAGGCGAATACCACCATGACTCTGGATCAAGATATATATTTTTGCTAAATATAGATTCAAGGCAATTAGCTATCTATATTATGCATAATAGTCTGTCTCTACCCAAGTGTAAAAACAAGTATAAAAATGGGTGTGTTAATTTATAATAATAAGTGGGGGATTGTTGGATATTATTATAAATTAATAAAATTAAATTAATTAATATTATTATTATAATAATATGTTACAATTTGACTTGTTCAAAGCTTATCAATTAATGGTAGCATTAAAACACATTTAATTTTAATTAAATGGCATCCTAAAATCCACCTATATATATGTGGGTTGGGAGAAGACAAGAGATGCATGGATACATGAGAACAAGAGCTTGGAGTTTTTGTTCTAAGATAAATAAAATATATATACAAGATGTGTGTTATTTGGGTAGAGAAAGGTGTGGGAGACAAAGTCCTGTCTACCTCCTACGTGCAGAGGTTGTAGACATACAGGCGAGTACTGGGCTGTTGTATCCTGGAGGTAACGCGTCTGAGTACCCCTGCACCGGGTGATATAGCAAAATCAACCCGTGGGAGGCGTGAATTACCTTAAAGATAACGAGATACCCGTGCCTCAGTCCGGTACCACGCATTTTATAATTTCTCTAACAATTTTATATTTCCCCATTTTTGTGTTTATTCTTATTTTCAGGTTGCTGGCCCAACACTCTCTAGCTCAGATCTTTGAGATACATTTGAGAAGTGAGAGGTTCATCTTTGAGCCCTAGCTTTTTCTGTTTTGTGAGCTCTCTAGCTCAAATCTTTGAGATACTTTTGAGAAGTGAGAGTTTCATCTTTGAGCCCTAGCTTGTTCTGTTTGTGAGCTCTCTAGCTTAGATCTTTGAGATTTAAGAAGGGAGAGGTACGTCTTTGAGCCTTAGCTTTTTTCTGTTTGTGAGCTCTCTAGCTCAGATATTTGAGATTTAAGAAGCGAGAGGGACATATTTAATTTAAGCCTCAACATTTTCTATTTTTGAGCTCTATAGCTCAAATCTATGAGATTTTGAGAAGCGAGAGGTGTCTCCACCCATGAAATGATAGTCAACATAGTTGTGTCTATTGAAAGCTTGTAATTTGCTTTTGTATTATAAAGGTTGTGAGACGATACAGGGTCACAATTCACAAGATCATCACAAATATATACTAAATCAACAACTTCTCTCCATTGGATTTTAATAAGTGAGAGGTACATCTTTGAGCTTTAACTTCTTCTATTTGCTAGTTTTTTTTTTCTTTATGGGCTTTTGAATTGTCATTTGATTTTTTTTATGAGTTAATTTTTAGATTTGGCTCCTCTGATCCACGCTCATGGATCTTCAATTTATTTGTTACTTGTATGAACAATCATTTTCAGTCCAAGCTTGATTTAGATTGATATGGTTTATTCATACGATCATTTTCAAAATCAACCTACATCAACTCAATCTAAACCAAGTATTATTACTTCAAGCGAGTGAGAAAATTATATTTTCAAAATAATTAAGAAACAAAAAATACATATACATATATACATATACATATATATATATATATATATATAATTTATTAATATTAATTTATCTCTAATTAAGGTAAAAAGTGAAAATTAATTTCCAATTATTGATCAAGAATCTAGTTTTCAGATTAATGTATCTAGTAAATAATGGATTTATTTTTCTTATAAAGGGAATTCTCAAATTCTATTTGAATTTAATTTTATTGTCTGTTGATATTGTCAAAGATGCACTCTCCCACTACAAGTGCGTGATATGGGTCGAGTTCAGATTAGTCAGAGCAAAGTCTTAGAAACCGGACATGTAATCAACAAAAAAGATGCAATCTACTCTTTCACATTATAATCTATGTACTTTTCATTTCTAAATTAATCATTTAATTTTGAGATTTTGAGAAGCCAAAGGTTCATCTTTGAGCATTAGCTTGATCTGTTTGTGAACTCTTTAGTTCAGATCTTTGAGATTTCAGAAGCGAGAGGTACATCTTTGAGTATTAGCTTTTTATGTTTATGAGTCTCTAGCTCAGATATATGAGATTTCGAGATGCGAGAAGTGTCTCCACCCATGAAATGACAGTCATAGTCGCATGCGGAAGTCATATTTACATATACATGATATACACTATATCATAGCCTAAGGTCCCAATACCCAGACCTAACTTTAATCTGTATGAAACCGATAATGCTAGAATTCAAGTATGATATATATATATACACAGAAGATGTAAACGTACATACACCACGCCCAAAAAGGATTCATATATATATATATATATATATATATATATATATATATATACATCACAACATATATACAAAATCAAAATAACTACTGACGCGAACAAAGTGTGCGGTCTTCAGAGTTGTCTGCCTCCTTGAGAAGAAGTGGACGCGTTCCCAACTCCTGAACCACCTGTATCTGAAACATGTAAACAGGGGGGGTGAGTCGAACAGACTCAGTGAGAAGCTTCCCCATCCCTGGCGTAGCAGCGGGTACCACTACAGTTGGGGTAAGGGAGCAACCACAACCACATGCGCATGAAACGGATTCGTATTATGATCTTTAACATGTTCAGGAAATCAGTAAATCATATTCACAATTTACAATCCTATTCCATGCTTCTAACATATTTATTAATCCGCATGTAGATCAATCATAAACATATAACATATGGTTCCATAGTTAACATATACTTGTGCATGTAGGCACTCACTTTCTGTCTCCCGCATTACGCTAAGAGAAATACTGGCCTGAAGGCAATTTCACGTACAAACCTGGTTGATAACACTAGGAACTTTTTGATTCCAAGGAATGCTTAGAGTAATAGCCGGCAACTTGTCTGACCTCAGTTTAAACCAAGGTAATGGCCACTATGTGGCATACTTGTTGACGTCATAATCCTGTCTCTCCGATCAGGACGACCGACTCGATCTACCCGGTCAACCTAAACAAACTCATCTAACATATTTAACCTTGAAAGACACCCTATTTGTAACTAACTGAATATCATACGCATTCTTTAGTTAGGCCTAGATTTCCCCCGTTTCAATTATGCAACACTCTCACTCACATTTAACAACCTAGGTTCATTTTCCTCAATGTACCATACGGTCAAAACATTTGCACGATGATCAATTTAAATGAGTTTCTAATATTAATGAACCCTCACAAATGAAATTCCGACTCAATCCAACACACGGTATCACATAAAGCTTGGTCAACCACCATATCACGTATTCACTTGAGAATGAACATATAAACATATAAACAGTTTGCACGTCCACTGTTTACTCACTAATCATATACGCGTAACATAAAGACATTCAGATATACATATTTCATATATCAATTTGGACAAAAAAGAGCAAACCACATTTCCACGTAGTCATCCAACCCAGTGGGGCAGGGATGGGAAAGCCCCTCACCTCGTTGGCGCTCCTGATCAGTCCTCGGAGTGCCTGAAGCTCTCATCACTCTGTGGTGCCCTATACACATGTACTTAAGAAATTTAGAACGCATAACTAAGCATCTACCATGCACGTGTCATGCTAATGCTTATGCACCCTTTAACTATTTTCTAAGAACTAACTATTTAGTTCATTACGTCGTCTTATTTGCTCTTTCTGAAAGTCTAGAATGCCCCATATTCAACTTTCACACTTTCGAGCCATTTATAACCTCTAATTGCTTAGGGTAGAGATTTCCACTTGTCTAAATTTCCCTTCATGTGTTCATATGGGTATTTAACTAATAAAAGAATTAAATTCACGGTTCAAAAGAGGTTCTAGCTTACTCATTCCACCGTCTCCCTTATTCGCCGAGTAAAAGCTTAATTACTATCTCTTTAATAATATATAAAAATATAATTGGGTATAATTAAAGCCTTGGAACCAATTTAGCGGGTCTTAGGTGTCCACCACAGACTAGACCGAGGTGTTCCACCCACCGCACAGCTCTTTACGGTACTGTGGCTAATTAGTATTTCGCCTCTTTTTCACCGGATTGGGTTCCGGTTGAGACGGTAAATACTCGGGCTTTATTCCCTTGACTATTTCCAGCAATTATAACACCTATACTACTCCAATCAAAGCCTAAACATGCATCAAACTATCAATTTCAAATTTATAGCAATTTTCTAGCTAAATTTTCTTAATTTCCATACCCGGTCAATTCCTACGGTTTAGCTTGGATTCTGAACCTCACTAAGCTTTCAATAACACCCACTAAGCTCAAATTTAACCCCCGGAATGCCCCGATTGGAAGTATTTGATGAATTCCTAAAATACCCAAAATTGAAGAAATTGGAGTTTTGAGAGTTTAGGGCTTTCTTACTTGATTCCAATCGGGTAGAAGGCTTGGTGGTGTAGAGGATAAGGTCCGATCAACTTTTCCGGTCACCGGCGTTGCCCCTCCGGCATATTTTCGACTGGTTTCTTCTTTTCCGTAGCTCCTTCTTCTTTCTCGGCTGGTCCCGTGCGTGCATCTGCTTGCTTCTCCTTTTCTTTTTCTTTTTTATGCGTTTTGTTGCTTTGTGTGTGTCTTGTGTTTTGTACCTCTGCTCCCTTATTCTTTTTTTATGGGTGTGTGTGTTAATTAAAAGGGATGGGGGGTCACGGTTTGGCCCCCCCATTATTTTAATATATATATATATATATATATATTATATATATATTATATAAATAAATTTTTTTATTAGATATTATCTATATATATATGTTATATATATATATATATTTTTCTTTTAGGTCCTAGAAAAATTATAAATATCCCATTTCTTTCCCTCCATTTTATTTTTTAACTCTTTAACTTTTTAATTTAATTTATTTTTCTTTCCCTATGAAAAATAAGTTAATAATAATGACAATAATAAAAATAAATATCTCGGATATTACAATCTTCCCCCTTAAAAAATTCGGTCCCTGAATTTTAAATAAACTACTAACCTTAGTCTTGAAACAGATGAGGATACGTCCTGCGTATTTCACGCTCGACCTCCCATCTAGCTTCTTCGGTCGAGTGGTTTCTCCACAAAACTTTAACCAATGAAATCTCTTTCGTTATGAGTTTCTTCAACTACCGATCTAAGATTTCCACTCGCTCCTCTTCATATGTTAGATTTCTAGTTAGTTGCATGTCTTGCGATTGGATTACGTGCGAGGGGTCGGGAAGATATTTCCGAAGCATTGATACATGAAAGATAGGATGTACTCCCTCCAATTCCGTAGGCAATTCCAACCGATACGCCACATTCCCAACACGTTCTAGGATTTCAAACGGTCCAATATACCGAGGACTTAGGTTCCCCTTTTTACTGAATCGCATCAAACCTCTCTTCGGTGATATTCTCAAGAACAACTGTTCACCAATGGCGAATTCAAGTTCTCTCCTTCGGTTGTCTGCATAAGACTTTTGCCTACTCTGAGCCGTCAGCAATCTCTCCCTTATGCAAGGCATCTTGTAGCAATTCTGGGCCGATTAGACTAGCCTCTCCGACCTCAAACCACCCAATCGGGGATCTGCACCTACGACCGTACAGAGCCTCGAAAGGTGCCATTTGAATACTTGCTTGATAACTGTTATTGTACGCAAACTCAGCCAAAGGTAAATACCTTTCCCAACTTCCGCCGAAATCCATAATACACGCTCGAAGCATGTTCTCAAGAATCTGAATGGTTCTTTCTGATTGCCCGTCAGTCTGTGGGTGGAACGCAATACTCAAATCAAATCTCATTCCCAAAAACTTCCTACAATGACTTCCAAAACCTGGAAGTGAACTGTGGCCCTCTATCAGATATTAGGGACACTGGCACACCGTGCAATCTAATGATTTCTGATAGATAAATCTGTGCATATTGACTCACTCCGTAAGTGGTCTTAACTGGCAGAAAGTGCGCAGACTTAGTCATACAATCCACTATCACCCAAACCAAATCAAATCCAAGTTGTGATCTTGGCAACCCTGTTACAAAATCCATAGTTATCCTCTCCCATTTCCACTCAAGTATTTCTATCTGTTGTAATGTCCCGGCGGGCTTCTGGTGTTTAGCCTTGACTTGCTGACAAACTAAACACCTGGCTACATAGTTTGCAACATCCCTTTTTATGCCATTCCACCAATACAGTTGTCTCAGGTCTTGATACATTTTATTAGCTCCCGGATGGATTGTATAAGCTGTCCGGTGTGCTTCTTCAAGGATTCTTTCCTTCAAGTTATCAACCATAGGGACACAGAACCGTCCCTCCAACCTAAGTATCCCGAAATCATCAATAGAGAATCGGACGTCGTCCCCTTTCTCTTTAGTTACAACATCCTTGATTTGCTTAAGGTCGGTATCTTCATCCTATCTAGCCTTCACTTCTTCTACCAGAGAGGATTTAGCTTGCAAATGAGCTAAAAGTGAGTTGGAACTTCTAATCTCAAACTGATTCCCCATTTGTTCTAGCTCGTGCAACTCTCTGATCAACGGTCTCCTTTCTTCACTTATATGAGCAAGACTGCCCATGGATTTCCGGCTTAGAGCATCGGCTACCACATTAGCCTTTCCTGGATGATACAAGATCGTGCAGTCATAGTCCGTCAACAACTCTAACCATCGGCGTTGTCTCAAGTTCAAGTCTTTATGCTCGAAAATGTATTTAAGGCTTTTGTGGTCTGTATAAATTTCACACGTCTCACCGTACAGGTAATGTCTCCATATTTTCAAAGCGAACACTACAGCAGCCATCTCAAGGTCGTGAGTTGGATAGTTCTTCTCATGTTTCCCCAGTTGCCGCGATGCATACGCAATCACCTTGCCATGCTGCATGAAGACACACCCTAACTCGATCCTCGACACATTTCAGTATACCACATAGCCTCTTGTGCCTTCAGGTAATGCCAACATCGGAGCGGTAGTCAGACTTTCCTTCAGCTTCTGAAAACTCTGCTCATACTTCTCATCCCATATGAACTTCACTCCCTTCTGAGTCAACTTAGTCATAGGTGCAGCAACCATAAAGAAGTCTTGCACAAATCTTCTATAATATCCAGCCAAGCCCAAGAAACTGCGAATTTCAGAAACAGAGGTAGGCTGGGACCAATTCTTCATCGCCTCTACCTTACTTGGATCAAATTGGATTCCCTCTGATGATACCACGTGACCCAAAAAGGCAACTTTGTCAAGCCAGAATTCACACTTAGAGAACTTGGAATACAGTTTCTCTTCTCTAAACTTCTGCAAGGCTAATCTTAAGTGTTCTGCATGTTCTTCAGAATTCTTAGAATAAACCAAGATGTCATCAATGAAGAGAATGACAAATCGGTCCAGAAATGGTTTGAAGACTTAATTCATCATGTCCATGAACGCTGCAGGAGCATTAGTTAATTCGAAAGACATCACCAAGAACTCGTAATGTCCGTATCGGGTCCAGAATGCGGTCTTAGGTATGTCTGATTATCGAATCTTGAGTTGATGATACCCAGATAGCAAGTCAATCTTAGAAAACCGCTTTGCGCCCTGCAACTGATCAAATAGGTCATCTATCCTTGGCAGTGGGTATTGATTGCAGATCGTCACCTTGTTCAACTTTCGGTAATCGATACACAACCGCAAAGATCCGTCCTTCTTCTTTACAAAAAGGACCGGTGCACCCCAAGGAGAGAAGATGGGTCTTATAAAACCCTTGTCAAGCAATAGTTGTAACTGCGTATGTAACTCCTTTAACTCTTTCGGAGCCATCCGGTAAGGGGGTGTGGAAATAGGCTGGGTGACAGGTTGTAGCTCAATTTCAAATTCAATCTCACGATCGGGCGGCGACCCCGGCAATTCTTCTGGAAACACATCCAAGAACTCTCGCACTACTGGTACTTTAGTCGGTGAAAGTACTGCTTTCGTGGTATCTTGGACCAAGGCCAAATACCCTTTGCATCCCTTTGCAAGTAACTTGGATGCCTTCAAAGCCGAGATCAAACTTGGATACGGTGGAACTCTGTCACCCCGTATCACAAAAGGCTCCTCATTTGGCATATTAAACATAAAAAATTTAGCTGTGCAGTCCAAGACCGCATGGAAAGACGACAACCAATCCATTCCGAGAATCACATCAAGGTCAACCATAAACAACAACCGAAGGTCTACCATAGTCTCATGGCCATCGACCTCCACAATACAAGACTTGTTCATATACTCTACTTGTACCGATTCTCCCATTGGAGTAGAGACCAGTACTGTTTCTTTCATTCTAGACGGACTTTTGTTGAATTTAGAAGCAAATGCATGCGACACATAGGAATGAGTGGAGCCGGAATCAAACAGAACTCGTGCTTCAAGAGAGCAAACAATAAGGGTACCTGTCACAACCGCATTCGATGAATGAGCATCCTGCTGAGAAAGTGCAAATACCTGCGCTTGTCCTCCACTTACTGCCCCTGGCCCTCTGCCACTAGATCCTACACCATGACCTCTAGCTACACCTGTACTTGCTGTCTGTGGTGGTAAGGTTCTTACTGGTGGGGCTGAAATAGGTGTACCCCTCGGCGTCGGATTACTTCACACACTTGCAACTTCTTTTCTCTTTGGACACTCTCTAGCCATATGGCCCACTTGGTCGCAGTTGTAACACCCACCTGTCAGTCTCCAACACACTCCAAAATGATACCTGCCGCAAGTCGCACACTGGGGTCTTGTTTTATCGGCATTTCCACCCCTTGCACTCTCTGTCCCCCTTGAAAATTGCCTCTTGTACCTGTTTCATGGGTGGTAGTTGGGGATTGTCCTCCTGCGGACCCTGAGTATCCTGCTCCTCCACTTGTTGTCTTCCTTTTCTTACTTCCACCTCCTTGGTTATCACTGCCCGTAATCAACTTGACTTTGGGATCAACCGCCGTCCCGTACCTCTTCCTGGTTTCAATCATCCTGGCACAGTCTGCTGCTTGAGCTAAAGTCTCAAATTCTCTTCTCTGGGGTAGCAAGGCAGTAAACAATGGCTCCGTGAGTCGGTTTATGAAACTCTTGATCCTTTCCTCTTCATCCGGAACCAACTCAGGTGAGAATTGAGCCAATTTCGTAAAAAGTAACACATACTCTGTCACGGTCATGTTAGGCGTCATCCACAACTCCTCGAATTGCTGACGCTTTGCATCTTTAGTGCCTTCAGATAAAAACTGACCCAGAAATTCCCTTTGAAAATCTTCCCAGGTTATCGGTGCCACTCTTCTTGAATGCCTGGTCTGTACGGACTCTATCCATACTCTGGCAGCTCCCCTCAGTTGGAATGAAGCTAATTCCACTAACTCATGCCCTGAGCACCTCAGCATGTGCCCAATTTTGACTACGTCTCTCACAAAGTATTATGGATCCTCTTTCTCACAAGTTCCGCAGAAAGTAGGTGGATGGAGCTTCAGAAATTTTGAAATTGGCAGCTCTCTGGGTGCTACCCTCGGCTTACGAGGCATATCCTGTGGCTGTTGCCATTCTCTGTCCTCTTCCTCAACAACCTCCATCTATTGATTGCTCGGAACTCTCTCTTGTTCTTCCTCACTGACTACTAACCAGCGTATTTACCTCTGTATTTGTCTCATCATCTCTTCTCTTATTTCTTGAAATCCAGCCGTGAGTATTTCTGCCACAGAAGGTGCACCTGTCTATGCTTGAGGTTCCGGTGACTGTCTCCTCTCTTCCCCTCTCACTTGTGCTCTCCCTGGACCTCGAGCACGACCTCTACCTTGGCCTCGAGTGGGCATTCCCTCCTCCCGAACTGATTCTCGATCAATTCCAGTAGGAGTTCTCCCTCCACCCCTAGTCTGTCTCATGATCGGTGGCATCCCTATACTGCACAAGGACCACACCTAATGAGTACATCAAAGATATTTCATATCAAAGAGAGTAGAAAGAAAGGGCTGACTCAATTTCCTGGGTACTTCCACAAGTGCCTCTTTACTCCCACATTGCGCCCGGGTTCACAAGGAGGCATAAACCGACACCCGGTCATACCTATGCCTTCATACAGTTTAATGTAAACCTGGCTCTAATACCAAGTTTGTCACGACCCCCTATCGGGCGTCCGTGACCGACACGGGAAGTAGGATTTCTCCTATTCCATAAGCCTCAAAAGCAAACAATATAACTACGCATTTCTAATACAAACAATATATATATTTATGGCCATCCATATCCGGTGACCTAACTAGCGTGCAATCCACGGCTCACTCAACGCCGCTTCAGTCTATACATGTACACATAATCACTCACACGTACATATAGTATACATATTGTTCATGCGCTTCAGTGCGGGTGATCTATCCTATTCACATGCAGAAGTCCTGTATACAGTCACACATATATTCAATCACACACTTGCATATAGTTTACATATTCATCACACGCCTCAATGCATCACATGCGGAAGCCACATTCTCATACAATCAGGTATTTAGTCACACATACATATAATTTACATATTGATCACACCCCTCAAGGCATGTCATCTATCCTAGTCGCATGCGGAAGTCATATATACATATACATGATATACGCTATATCATAGCCTAAGGTCCCAATACCCAGACCTAACTTTAATCTTTATGAAGCCGACAATGCTAGAATTCAAGTATGATATATATATATATACACAGTAGATGTAAACGTACATATGCCACGCCCAAAAAGGATTCATATATATATATATACATCACAACATATATACATAATCAAAATAACTGCCGACGAGAACAAAGCATGCGGTCTTCAGAGTTGTCCACCTCCTTGAGAAGAAGTGGACGCGTTCTCGATTCCTGAACCACCTGTATCTGAAACATGTAAACAGGGGGGGTGAGTCGAACAGACTCAGTGAGAAGCTCCCCCATCCCTGGCGTAGCAGCGGGTACCACTACACCTGGGGCAAGGGAGCAACCACAACTACATGCGCATGAAACAGATTCGTATTATCATCTTTAACATGATCAGACAATCAGTAAATCATATTCACAATTTACAATCCTATTCCATGCTTCTAACATATTTATTACTCCGCTTGTAAATCAATCATAAACTTATAACATATGGTTCCATAGTTAACATATACTTGTGCACGTAGACACTCACTTTCTGTCTCCCGCATTACGCTAAGAGAAATACTGGCCCGAAGGCAATTTCACGTACGAACTTGGTTGATCACACCAGGAACTTTCTGACTCCAAGGCATGCTTTGAGTAATAGCCGACAACTTGTCTGACCTCAGTTTAAACCAAGGTAATGGCCACTATGTGGCATACATGTTGACGTCATAATCCTGTCTGTCTGATCAGGACGACCGACTCGATCTACCCGAACAACCTAAACAAACTCAAATAACATATTTAACCTTGAAAGACACCCTATTTGTAACTAACTGAATATCATACGCGTTGTTTAGTTAGGCCTATTTTTCCCCCGTTTCAATTAAGCAACACTCTCACTCACATTTAACAACCTAGGTTCATTTTCCTCAATGTACCATACGGTCAAAACCTTTGCACGATGATCAATTTAAATGGGTTTCTAATATTAATGAACCCTCATATATGAAATTCTGACTCAATCCTACCCACGGTATCATATAAAGCTCGGTGAGCCACCACATCGCATATTCACTTGAGAATGAACATATAAACATATAAACAGTTTGCACGTCCACTGTTTACTCACTAATCATATACGCGTAGCATAAATACATTCAGATAGACATATTTCATATATCAATTTGCACAAAATAGAGCAAACCACATTTCCACGTAGTCATCCAACCCTGTGGGGCAGGGATGGGAGAGTCCCTCACCTCGTTGGCCCTCCTGATCAGTCCTCGGAGTGCCTGAAGCTCCAATCACTCTGTGGTGCCCTATACACATGTAATTTAGAAATTTAGAACGCGTAACTAAGTATCTACCATGCACGTGTCATGCTAATGCTTATGCACCCTTTAGCTATTTTCTAAGAACTAATTATTTAGTTCGTTACGTCGTCTTATTCGCTCTTTCTGAAAGTCCAGAATGCCCCATATTCGACTTTCACACTTTCGAGCCATTTAGAACCTCTAATTGCTTAGGTTAGATATTTCCACTTGTCTAAATGTCCCTTCATGTGTTCATATGGGTATTTAACTAATAAAAGAATTAAATTCACGGTTCAAAAGAGGCTCTAGCTTACTCATTCCACCGTCTCCCTTATTCGCCGAGTAAAAGCTTAATTACTACCTCTTTAATTATATATAAAAATATAATTGGGTATAATTAGAGCCTTGGAACCAATTTAGCGGGTCTTAGGTGTCCACCACGAACTAGACCGAGGTGTTCAACCCACTGCACAGCTCTTTACGGTATTGTGGCTTAGTACTTCACCTCTTTTTCACCGGATTGGGTTTTGGTTGAGACGGTAAATACTCGGGCTTTATTCCCTTGACTATTTCCAGCATTTATAACACCTATATTACTCCAATCAAAGCTTAAACATGCATCAAACTATCAATTTCGAATTTATAGCAATTTTCTAGCTAAATTTTCCTAATTTCCATACTCGGTCATTTCCTACGGTTTAGCTTGGATTCTGAACCTCACTAAGCTTTCAATAACACCCACTAAGCTCAAATTTGACCCCGGAATGCCCCGATTGGAAGTATTTGATGAATTCCTAAAATACCCAAAATTGGAGAAATTGGGGTTTTGAGAGTTTGGGGCATTCTTACTTGATTCCAATCGGGTAGAAGGCTTGGTTGTAATACCTCGGAAAATTTCGAGGATTTAAGAATGATTTATTCAAAATTTTGAGGATTTAAGAATGATTTATTCCGGGGCTAGGAATTAAAACCTTAAGAAAAGTAGAATATAGAAAAAGTATGAAAGTTAAAAAGAAACCGGAAATGAATTTTTTTTAAGATTGTAATAATCAAGAGAGTTTTTCGAAGCTTAAAATAAAATAAAAGGGAAAGAAAAGAAGTAGAAAATAAATTTTAGGATTTAATTCAGGACCTAAGAAATTGGAAACCTGAATTAAGTAGGGAAACGGATTAAATTAAAAATACAAATTTGTTATTATTTATTATTTATTATTTTATTTTAATTATATTTATTAGTTATTATTTATTAAATTACTAATTAATTTATTTTTAATTATATTAATTAATTAATTAATTAATTATTTATTTATTTTTATTATATATATATTATATATTATATATATATATATATATATATATATATATATATATATTATTTTAGTTAAATGGGGTTGGGGGCTCGTAGGTTAGATAAAAAAAGAAAAGAAAAAGAAAAGGAAAGAAGATAAAAGAAAGGAAAACGTGAGAAAGAAGAGAGAAATAAAGAGAGAGAGAGGGCACTCGGAGAAGAAGAAGAAACGAGGAGGGGAAGGAGGAAATTTCGCCGGAAATCGGCCGGAGAAGGGCCGTCCGACGCCGGAAACGACCACCGGAGTTCTACTACAACATCTCGTACACCTTCCACCAATCGAATCAAAGGTTGGTAAACCCCAATTTCTTCATTTTTAGGGATTTCTTCAATCCACCTTCGATTGGATGGTTTCGAGGGTAGATTGAGACCTAGAAAGTGTTCTTGAACACTTAGTTGGGGTAGGAATCGAAATTATATTTCCGGATTTGCCCAAATTCGAATTTGGAAGGATTTGGGTTTAAAATTCTAATTATTTATAAATTGGGGAAATTGTTGATAATTAGGATTGAGCTTGGATTTGAGTAAATAGGCTTGGATTGGTGTTATTAAAATTATATGGTTGGAATATTAGCTGAACAAGACCCGTGAAGAGCTGGCCCGACGTTACTAAGGTTGAACCTTGACGTTAACGTCCCGGGTCCCTGCTCGGGTTGCCCAAATACATTTTAAGGGTAATGTTGAGGGCTCCAAACCTCTTCTTTTCAATCTTAAACACCCTAGAATAATTCTAAATTTGCTATGAAACATCAAGAATTATTTTAGGTACCTTCTTGTTTCTCAAGGAGGGAAACTTGCGGAGCAACGAAGCCCAAATTCTAAACGGGTAATTTTATTCCTTCATAATTATTGGGAAGCCTTAAGTAGGATGAATTATAGATGTATTGAGGTTTAAAAACTAGATTTCTTAGAACCCGAGTAAGAACACAAGTTGAAACAAAATGCTTAGATCTTCCTAAAATTAGGATTCCTTCCAATCAGGTTAGATAAGCTTCCTTAGATGTGAATAGAATTGAGATAAAGGTCTAATACTCAAATCCAAGTACGTGAAACACTTAAGTAGAGTGTTATATTCGGGTAAGTCAAGTGTCCGAGGAAGGATACGCATAAGTTGGGATAGAGAAGTCCAATAAGACCAAGAGCTTGACTCTGTGACAACCATGGACTACACGTGAGAGTAATGGAGAGATAAATAACAAGTTAAGCTAAGTAATGACCTTAATGTAGTAAATGTTGTTCTTATAGGTACAACGGCACACGATAGAGTGCAACAGGAACTCTGAGGAGACTAAAGTTACAGGAGAGGATTGCATGGAAGGTTGGCCAAGGAGAGGGTTCTTCCATCTCTGCTCCTAGGGTTGTATGCTTATGTGGATTACATGAGTATGTATATTCTCTGCTTGTCTGGTATGTGTTAGCTAAATGTATAGAATGCTAAAAGAATGAAAGAACTAGAAATAGGTTGTGGAAAGTAGCTTGGATAGGAAAACATAGGAGTAGAGTATAATTGTTTGCTATGATTGGTTTGTTACAAGTCCAACTCATACACTCCGGAGGCATGATAAGCATTTCATTAAATCTTTTCCACGATGGTGGCAAGAGTCCTTGTAAGGAAGGACTAAGCTTTTATTTTGAAAACTCGTCACGACGGTGACTTAGATTATAATCATGCAAACAGAGTTATTGGTGGGTTTTGGATTTGGTTATGCTAGCGTTGTGAGACATCGACTAGAACGACATCAGATGGCACTTAAGACCTCAGTTTTATAATCACCATGACGATGGTGATTGCCCTATCCTGGTAATAGGGTTAGAAAGGTTTTATATTGCTATGACGATAGCTTGAGGCTCAGAGAGTGCATCTGGACGGGTATATGATTTAGATCCGCCTAAGGATACTCGTCCATATTAATAAGGAGAATAATCGTTGATCATTCGGGAAAGATACAAAGAATCCTATTAATATGTGAAACCAAGATAAGGAGACACGGGAGGAACCTACGGGTGAACCGTGAGCCTGATCTTACAGAAGATAAATCATCCTGTGGAGTTGGTCCAGGGTGTGTCAGTGGCCATGCTTCGAGACGTCGTGTCGTGCCCGCCATGTGGCCTGGTTGGGTAATGGTCGAGTGGGCTCAAGCTATTGCCCCGCAGCAAGGGGGCAGGACGTGCCACGTGGTGGCTACGTATAAGTTGTTTGATAGACAGAAGTTGAATGTGTTTGATTAATAGAATTGTTACGAGGTGACTAGTACCCAAGTGAATGGGTTAAGTATTGTTTGATTAACGGAATTGTCACGAGGTGACCAGTACCCAAGTGAATGGGTTAAGTATGCTTAGCCACGTGGTGGCCAATAACCCGAGTGAACGGGTTCGAGGTAGAAAAGCCATGTAGTGGCTAGTAAATACCCCAAAATGGGGGAATTTAAGTAAAGGTATGTTATAGTATCTACATGTACTTAAAGGATTGTCTGTTTTTGCATATTATTACTGATTGTGCAGCGGAGTGACGTACAGGATTACGTCATTACAATGTCTTGTTTGATTCAGATATGCTAAACGAGAGAAGACCGGTAAGTAAAAGCCGACACTATATGTTACGTGATTAATTGCTGATTGATGATGTGGAATAAACTGTTGCATGTTTGTATCTGTTAAATGCATGTGAGTGTTTGGGTGAAATTTCTGTTGTTGTGTGATCACCAAGAATGCATGCTAATAACAGTAACTAGTTGTTTTTGCATGTGGTTGTGTATGACTCCCAAACCCAGCGCTATGGTACTCGCCTGGAGCCGAGGATGGGAGAGTTCTCATTGAGTCGCAGGGTTAAGACTCACACCTCATTTTTCTACACAGAGACAGGTTAAGTACAGGTGGAAGAAGTCTCGGTGGAACGAGGGCTGAGCAACATTTTCCAAGACCCGCAACTTGTTCATGTGGGTGAATAAAGTGTAATTGTAATTTAATTTACTTTATCATTGTATCATAAAGTAAATGGTAGACGTACCCAATTAGACTGTATTACTACATCTAGAACTGTCAGCTTCACACACCTTAAAGATCAGGATCCGTTAGATTATGATGCAGGAAATACTTGTTTTCAAAATATATATATATACACATATCTGTTGCATGTGAATAGGATAGGCAACATCTTCGGATGTGTAGCCAGTACACGGGTTATATATTATGTGTGTTTTCCTATATCTATATCCTGAAGCGGCACTGGCCGTGGATTTGCTTGCCTAGGATAGGCCACCATTTCGGTGTAGCCATGGTATTATAATGAATGTGAATGTATTTTTCAATAATAGCTATTCTGTCAATTAGGTGATAAGGCCTACAGCATAAGGATATTCCCTGTGTCTGTGCCGGTCACAGTCTGCTAAACGGGGGTCGTGACATTGGTGGTGTAGAGGATAAGGTCCGGTCAACTTTTTTGGTCGCCGACGTCGCCCCTCCGGCGTATTTCCGGCCAGTTTCTTCTTTCCCGTAGCTCCTTCTTCTTTCTCGGCTGGTCCCGTGCGTGCGTCTGCTTGCTTCTCCTTTTCTTTTTTTATGCGTTTTGTTGCTTTGTGTGTGTGTCTTGCATTTTGTACCTCTGCTCCCTTATTCTTTTTTTTTTATCGGTGTGTGTGTGTTAATTAAAAGGGATGGGGGGTCACGGTTTGCCCCCCCCATTATTTTAATATATATATTTATATTTTTGAAAATTTATTTACATGTTATATCCTCTTTTTCTTTTAGGTCCTAGAAAAATTTTAGATATCCCATTTCTTTCCCTCCATTTTATTTTTTAACTCTTTAACTTTTTAATTTAATTTATTTTTCTTTCCCTAAGAAAAATAAATTAAAAATAATGATAATAATAAAAATAAATTTCTCGGATATTACAAAAAATGACTAGTAACCTACTGATCAATTAACCTTCCTATCCTAGGTTCCTACCCGGATTCTAGACAAAAAGGGAAGAGATTAAGAAGTGAATTGAAAGGGATACAAACTTCAACTCTCACTAAGAGACAAATGAATACAAATGAATGCTTTGAAGGCTGAATCTCGTTCTCTTGGAACACTTAGGCTTGTAGATCAATATCTTGAAGTGGTTTAAGATTAAGGGCTTAGGGTTTAGTGTTTAGGGTTTGGGGTTTAGGGTTTAGGTTTTAAGGTTTAGGGTATGGGGTTTAAGGTTCAAGGTTAGGATTTTAGGGTTTGGTTTATGGTTTAGGGTTTGGGGTTGAGAGTTTAGGGTTTAGCATATTGGGTTTAGTGTATAGGCTTTAGGATCCAGGGTTTCGGGTTTAGCATATTGGGTTTAGCGTATTGGGTTTAGGGTTTAGGGTTTGGGGTTTGGGGTTTGGGGTTTAGGGTTTTAGAATTTGGGATTAGGGTTTAGGGTTTGGGGTTTGCGGTTTAGACTTTAAGGTTTAGGGTTTTAGATTTTGGGATTAGGGTTTAGGGTTCAGTGCTCAAGGTTTTGGATTTAGAGTTTAGGGTTCAGGGTTGGGATTTGGCATTTAGGGTTTAGGGTTTGGGATTTAACATTTAGGGTTTAGGGTTTAGGGTTTGGGAACTTGGATTTAGAGTTTAGGGTTTAGGTTATTTGGTTTAGTGTTTAGGGATTAAGGTTTAGTGTTTAGGGTTTCAGTTTCGGGTTTTGGATTTCTAGTTTAGGGTTTAGGGTTTAGGGTTTTCGTCTCAGCATTTAGGGTTGGTTTCAAATTCAGCATTTAGGGTTTAGTTTTTAGGGTTTGGGGTTTAGGGTTTGGGGTTTCACATTTAGTGTGTAGGGTTTTAGATTTTGGGTTTCGGGTTTGGCGTTTAGGGTTTACGGTTTTGGGGTAGGGTTTAGGATTTAGCATTTAGAATTTAGAGTGTAGTGTTTAGGGTTTTGGGTTTAGGGTTTGGGGTTTACAATTTGGGATTTAGTGTTTAGGGTTTAGGGTTTGGGGTTTAGGGTTTAGAATTTATGGTTTACGATTAAGGGCTTAGGATTTAGTGTTATGGGTTTAGGGTTTGGAGTTTAGGGTTTAGGGTTTAAGGTTTAGGGTATGGGGCTTAGGGTTTAGGGTTCACGGTTAGGGTTTGGTTTAGAGTTTGGGGTTTAGGGTTTCGGGTTCAGGGTTTAGCATATTGGGTTTAGGGTTTAGGTTTTAGGGTTCGGGGTTTAGGGTTTAGGGTTTAGGAATTGTGGTTTGCGATTTAGGGCTTAGGGCTTAGGGTTTAGGGTTGAAGGTTTTGGGTTTGGAGTTTAGGGTTTAGGGTTTTAGATTTTGGCGTTACAGTTTAGGTTTAGGGTTCAGTGCTCAGGGTTTTGGATTTAGAGTTTAGGGTTTTGGGTTTCGGACTCAGCGTTTAGAGTTTAGGGTTTAGGGTTTGGGATTCAACATTTAAGGTTTAGGGTTTAGGGTTTGGGGATTTTGATTTAGAGTTTAGGGTTTAGGGTTTAGGGATTTTGATTTAGAGTTTAGGGTTTAGGGTTTAGGGTTTCGGGATTAGGGTTTAGGTTTTGGGTTTTGGATTTAGAGTTTAGGGTTTAGGGTTTAGGGTTTCGGATTCAACATTTAGTGTTGGTTTCCAATTCAGCATTTACAGTTTAGGGTTTAGGGTTTGGGGTTTAGGGTTTATGGTTTAACGTTTAGGGTGGAGGGTTTTAGATTTTGCGTTTACGGTTTGGCATTTAGGGTTTAGGGTTTTGGGGTTAGGTATAGGTTTGAGCATTTAGAATTTAGAATTTAGTGTTTAAGGTTTAGGGTTCGGGGTTTACAATTTGGGATTCAATGTTTAGGGTTTGGGGTTTGGGGTTTAGGGGTTAGAATTTATGGTTTAGGATTAAGGGCTTAGGGTTTAGGGTTTGGGGTTTCGGGTTTAGGGTTTAGCGTATGGGGTTTAGGTTTTAGGGTTTGGTTTAGGGTTTGGGGTTTAGGGTTTAGGATTTAGAAATTGTGGTTTACGATTTAGGGCTTATGGTTTAGGGTTTTGGGTTTTGGGTTTCGGGTTTCGGGTTTAGGGTTTAGGGTATTAGATTTTTGCATTACGGTTTTGGGATTAGGGTTCTGTGCTCAGGGTTTTGGATATAGAGTTTAGGGTTTAGGGTTTCGGATTCAGGGTTTAGGGTTTAGGGCTTTGGATTTAACGTTTAGGGTTTTGGGTTTAGGGTTTGGGGATTTGGATTTAGAGTTTAGGGTTTAGGGTTTAGGGATTCGGGTTTAGTATTGAGGGTTTAGATATCGGGTTTTGGATTTAGAGTTTATGGTTTAGGGTTTTGGATTCAGCATTTAGGGTTGGTTTGCAATTCAGCATTTACGGTTTAGTGTTTAGGGTTTGGGGTTTAGGGTTTAGGTTATTGGGTTTAGGCTTTAGGGTTTAGGGTGTAGGGTTTAACGTTTAGGGTGTAGGGTTTTAGATTTTGGGTTTAGGGTTTGGCATTTAGGGTTTAGGGTTTAGGGTTTTGGGGTTAGAGTTTAGGGTTGAGCATTTAGAATTTAGAGTTTAGTGTTTAGGGTTTAGGGTTTTGGGTTTTGGGTTTGCGATTTACAGTTTGGGATTCAGTGTTTAGGGTTTGGGGTTTGTGATTTTGGATTTAGAGTTTAGGGTTTAGGGTTTAAGATATTGGGTTTAAGGTTTAGGGTTTGGTGTTTCAGGTTTAGGGTTTAGGGTTTTAGATTCTAGGTTTAGTGTTTGGCATTTAGGGTATAGGGTTGAGGGTTTGTTGATTAGGGTTTACAATTTATAGATTAGGGTTTTCCGATTAGGGTTCAGGGTTTCGAGTTTTGCATACAGGGTTTAGGGTTTGTTGTTTAGGGTTTCGGGTTTAGGGTTTAGGGTTTAGGATTTAGGATTTTGGGTTCAGGGTTTAGGGTTTAGGGTTTCGGGTTTAGGATTTAGGATTTAGGCTTTGGGCTTTTGGATTGAGAGTCTAGGGTTTTGGGTTTAGGGTCTAAGGTTTAGGGTTTCATATTTTTGGTTTAGGGTTTGGCATTTAGGATTTAAGGTTTGGGGTTTATTGTTTAGGGTTTAGGGTTTAGCATTTTGGATTTTGCATTTTGGATTTCGGGTTTAGGGTTTAGGATTTAGGATTTAAGGTTTAGGGTTTAGGGTTTAGGATTTAAAGTTTAGGGTTTACAGCTTACGGTTTTGGGATTAGGGTTCAGGGTTCACGGTTTGGGGTCTAGGGTTTGGGGTTTAGGGTTTAAATTTTAGGTTCTAGGGTTTAGGGTTTAGGGTTTAGGGTTTATGGTTTGGGGCTTTGGATTTAGAGTTTAAGATTTAGGGTTTATCGTTCGGGATTCAGCATTTAAGGTTTAGGGTTTAGGATTTAAAATTTAGGGTTTTGGGTTTTGGTTTTAAGGTTTAGGGGTTAGAGGTTAGGGTTTAGGGTTTAGGGTTTAGAGTTTAGTGGTTAGGGTATTGGGTTTAGGGTTTAGGGTTTGGGGTTTAGGGTCTAGGGTTTAGGGTTTGTTGTTTAGGGTTTACGGTTTATGGTTTAAGGTTTAAGGTTTAGGGTTTAGGGTTTAGGGTTTAGGTTTAGGGTTTTGGGTTTGGGGTTTAGGGTTTGTGGTTTAGGGTTTAGGGTAATGGGTTAAGGGTTTGGGGTTTTGGATTTAGATTTTAGGGTTTAAGGTTTGGGGTTTAGGGTCTCGGGTTTATGGTTTATGCTTTAGGGTTTAGCGTTTAGGGTTTAGGGTTCAAAGTTTGGGATTTTGGGTTTAGGGTTTAGGATTTAGGGCTTAGGATTTAGGGTTTAGGGTTTGGGATTTAGGATTTAGGGTTTAGGGTTTTGGATTTAGGGTTTGGGGTTTAGGCTTTACTGTTTATGGTTTGGGGTTTAGCGTTTAGGGTTTTAGATTATGGGTTTAGGGTTTCGTAATTAGGGTTTAGGGTTTATTGTTTAGGGTTTAGGGTTTAGGGTTTAAGATTTAGGGTTTAGGGTTTAGGGCTTAGGGTTTAGGTTTTTGGGTTAGGGTTTTGGGTTTAGGCTTCAGGGTTTAGGGTTTTGCATCTAGAGTTTAGGGTTTTGGGTTTTGGATTAAGAGTTTTGGGTTTATGGTTTAGGGTTTAGCATTTAGCTTATTGTGTTTAAGGTGTAGGGTTCAGGGTTTTGGATTTAGAGTTTAGGGTTTAGGGTTTAGGGTTTTATATTTTGGGTTTTGGGTTTGGCGTTTAGGATTTAGGGTTTATTGGTTAGGGTTTAGGCTTTAGAATATAGGATTTAGGGTTTAGGGTTTAAGATTTAAAGTTTTGGGTTCACGATTTACGGTTTTGGGTTTTGTGTTCAGGGTTTAGGGTGTAGGGTTCAAGGTTTGGGCTTTTGGATTTAGAGTTTAAGGTTTAAGGTTTAGGGTTTGGGATTCAACGTTTAGGGTTAAGGGTTTAGGATTTGGGGTTTAGTGTTTAGGGTAATGGGTTAAGGGTTTAGTGTTTTGGATTTAATGTTCAGGGTTTAGGGTTTAGTGTTTGGGGTCTCGGGATTATGGTTTAGGGTTTAGGGTTTAGCGTTTAGGGTTTAGAGTTTAGCGTTTGGAGTTTTAGGTTTAAGGTTTAAGATTTGGGGCTTAGGGTTTGGGACTTGGGGTTTGGGGTTTGGGGTTATGGATTTAGGGTATAAGGTTTAGGTTTTACGGTTTAGGATTTTGGGTTTGGGGTTTAGCGGTTAGGGTTTAAGGTTTAGGGTTTTAGATTATGTTTTTAAGGTTTCACATTTAGGGTTTAGGATTTAGGGTTTATTGTTTAGTGTTTAGGGTTTAAGGTTTAAGATTTAGGGTTTTGGGTTTAGGGTTTAAGGTTAAGGGTTAGGGTTTTGGGTTTAGGCTTCAGGGTTTGGGGTTTTGGATTTAGAGTTTAGGGTTTTGGGTTTTGTATTAAAAGTTTTAGGTTTAGGGTATAGGCTATAAGGTTTAGCATTTAGCGTATTGGGGTTAGGGTGTAGGGTTCAGGGTTTTGGGTTTTGGATTTTGAGTTTAGGGTTTAGGTTTAGGGTTTTAGATTTTGGGTTTTTGGTTTTGGGTTTGGCATTTAGGATTTAGGGTTTATTGCTCAGGGTTTAGGCTTTAGGGTTTAGGGTTTAGTATTTAAAGGTTTGGGTTCACGATTTACAATTTTGGGTTTTGTGTTCAGGGTTTAGGGTTTAGGGTTCAAGGTTTGGGGTTTAGAGTTTGGGGTTTTGGATTTAGAGTTTAAGGTTTGGGATTCAACGTTTTGGGTTTAGGGTTTGGAGTTTTGGATTTAGAGTTTAGGGTTTAGTGTTTCAGGTTTAGGGTTTAGGGTATTTGGTTTAGGGTTTTAGATTTTGGGGTAAGGGTTGATGTTTAGCGTTTAGGGTTTAAGGTTTGTTGTTTAGGATATAGGGTTTAGGGTTTAGGGTTTGTTATTTAGGGTTTAGGGTTCAGGATTCAAGGTTCAGGGTTTTGGGTTTAGGGTTTTGGGTTTAGTGTTTAGGGATTAGGGATTAGTGTTAAGGGTTTAGGGTTTAGGGTTTTTTGTTTAGGGTTTAGGGTTTAGGCTTTAAGGTTTTGGGTTATGGGTTATGGGTTATGGGTTTTGGGTTTAGGGCTTAGGGTTGGGAGTTTTGGTTTTATAGTTAAGGGTTTTGGTTTTTGGGATTGAAATTTAGCGTTGAGGGTTTACGATTTAGGGTTTTTGGTTTTGGATTTAGAATCTAGGGTTTACGATTTCAGGTTTCGGGTTTATGGTTTAGGGTTTATGATTTGGGGTTTAGGGTTTTGGATTTTGGGTTCAGGGTTTAGCATTTTACAGTTTGGTTTAGGGTTGGCATTTAGGGTTTAGGGTTTCGAATTCCGCATTTAGGGTTTGGGGTTATGGATTTAGAGTTTAAGGTTTAAGGTTTATGGTTTAAGGGTTAGGGTATTTGGGGTAGAGTTCAGGGTTTACGTTTTGGGGTTTAGGATTTAACGTTTAGGGTTTAAGGTTTTAGATTTTGGGTTTAGGGTTTGGCATTTAGGGTTTGTTGTTTAGGGTTTATGATTTAGGGTTTAGGGTATAGGGTTTAGGGTTTAGGGTTTAGAATTTAGGGTTTGGGGTTTAGCATTTCGGATTATGAGTTTTGGGTTTAGGATTTATGGTTTAGCGTTTAGCGTTTAGCGTATTGGGTTTAGGGTGTAGGGTTCATGGTTTCGGTTTTGGATTTAGAGTTTAGAGTTTAGGGTTTAGGGTTATTGATTTTGGGTTTTGGGTTTGGCGTTTAGGGTTTAGGGTTTATTGTTTAGGGTTTAGGATTTGGGGTTTAGGGTTTAGGGTTTAGGATTTAAAGTAAAGGGTTTAGGATTTTCAGTTTTGGGTTTTGGGTTCAGGGTTTGGGGTTTATGGTTTTGGATTTAGAGTTCTGGGTTTAGGTTTTAGGGTTTGGGATTCAACGTTTTGGGTTTAGGGTTTAGAGTATTTGGTTTAGAGTTTAGGGTTTAGGGTTTAGAGTATTCGATTTAGAGTTTAGAGTTTAGGGTTTAAGGTTTTAGATTTTGGGTTTTGGGTTTAGATTTAGGGTTTTAGGGTGTAGGGTTTAGGGTTTAGGGATTAGGGATTAGTGTTTAGGGTTTAGGGTTTTGTGTTTAGGTTTTACGATTTAGGGTTTGGGTTTTTGGGTTTAAGGTTTTGAGTTTTGGATTTAGTGTTAAGGGTTTTAGTTTTACGGTTTGGGATTTAGCATTTAGGGTTTAGGGTTTAGAGTATTGGATTTAGAATCTAGGGTTTAGGGTTTAGGGTTAAGTGTTTCGATTTTAAGGTTTAGGGTTTAAGGTTTCGAATTCCGCATTTAGGGTTTAGGGTTTGGGTTTTGGGGTTTTGGATTTAGAGTTTTCGATTTAAGGTTTATGGTTTATGGTTTAGGGTATTAGGGTTAGGGTTCAGGGTTTAGGGTTTAGGTTTTGGGGATTAGGGTTAACATTTAGGGTTTAGGGTTTTAGATTTTGTGTTTAGGGTTTGGCGTTTAGGGTTTGTTGTTCAGGGTTTACGGTTTAGGATTTAGGATTTAGGATTTAGGGTTTACGGTTTACGGTTTAGGGTTTGGGGTTTTGGATTTAGAGTTTAGGGTTTAGGGTATTGCATATTGGGTATTGTGCTTGGAGTTTAGGTTTAAGGGTTTAAGGCATAGGGTTTAGGGTTCAAGATTTAGGGTTTAGGGTTTAGGGTTTAGGGTTTAGGTTTTATGGTGTAGGGTTTAGGGTTTAGGGTTTAGGGTTTGGGTTTTGGATTTAGAGTTTAGGGTTTAGGGTTAGGGGTTTTGGATTTATATTTTAGCGTTTAGGGATTAGGGTTTAGGGTTGGAGGTTCAATATTTAGGGTTTAAGGTTTAGGGTTTAGGGTTTGGGGTTTTGGATTTATAGTTTAGGGTTTAGGGTTTAGGGATTAGCATATTGGGTTTAGGGTTTAGAGTTTAGGGTTTAGGGTGTAGGGTTTAGCATATTAGGTTTAGGGTTTTAGATTTTTGATTTAGGCTTTAGGGTTTGGCGTTTAGGGTTTAGGGTTTAGAATTTAGAGGTTAGGGTTTGGGGTTTATGATTTAGGGTTTAGGGTTCAGGGTTTGGAGTTTTGAATTTAGAGTTTTGGGTTTAAGGTTTAGGGTATTGCGTTTAGGGTTTGAAATTTAGCATTTAGGGTTTAGGATTTTAGATTTTTGGCTTAGGGTATTAGATTTAGTGTTTAGTGTTTGGGGTTTCAAATTAAGAGTTTAGGGTTTAGAGTTTTGGGTTTGGGGTTCAGGGTTTTGGGTCTACGGTTTAGCGTTTGGGGTTTTGGGTTTCAGGTTTAGGGTTATGGGTTTAGGGTTTAGGGTTTAGGGTTTAGGGTTTCAGATTTAGTGTTTAGGGTTTACGGTTTAGGAATTATGGTTTAGTGTTTAGAGTCTAGGTTATTGGGTTTAGGCTTTAGACTTTAGGCTTTGGGGTTTAAGCTTTTGGGTTTAGGGTTTAGGGTTTGGGATTTTGGATTTTTAGTTTACGGTTTACGATTTACGGTGTAGGGTTTAGCATTTATGGTTTAGGGTATTGGGTTTAGGATTTAGGGTTTACGATTTAGTGTCTAGGGTTTAGAGTTTAGGGAGGGATTTAAGGTTTACGGTTTCGAGTTTTGGATTTAGTGTTAAGGATTTAGAGTTTTGGATTTAGGGTTTAGGGTTTAGGGTCTAAGGTATTGGGTTTAGGGATTAGGGATTAGGGTTTGGAGTTTAGCGTTTAGGATTTAGGGTTTTCGGTTTAGCTTTATGGTTTATGGCTTGGGGTTTTGGATTTAGAGTTTAGGGTTTACGGTTTGGGGTTTAGGGTTTAGGATTTAAGGTTCAAGGTTCAGGGTTCAGGGTTTCGGGTTTATGGTTTAGGGTTTAGGATTTAGGGTTTAGGATTTAGGATTTAGGGTTTAGGGTTTAGGATTACGTGTTTAGGGTTTAGGATTACGTGTTTAGGGTTTTGGATTTAGAGTTAAAGGTTTAGGGTTTAGGGTTTAGGGTTTGGGGTTTATGGTTTTGGATTTAGATTTTACGGTTTTGGGTGTAGCGTATTGGATTTTGGATTTAGGGTTTTGGGTTTTGGGTTTAGGATTTAGGGTTTTAGATTTTGGGTTTAAGGATAGGGTTTAGGGTTTGGCATTTAGGGTTTAGGATTTAAAGTTTAGGGTTTACCGTTTACTGGTTAGGGTTTAGGTTGTAAGGTTTAGGATTTAGGGTTTGGGCTTTGGTTTTAGAGTTTAGGGTTTTAGAGTTAGGGGTTAGGGTTTGGGATTCAGCATTTAGGGTTTAGTGTTTGGTATTTTTGATTTTGAGTTTTGGGTTTAGGGTTTAGGGTTCAAATTCAGTGTTTAGGGTTTAGGGTTTGAGGTTTAGGGTCTGGGGTTTAGGTTTAGGGTTTAAAGTTGAGGGTTTTAAATTTTGGGTTTAGGGTTTGGAATTTAGGGTTTAAGGTTTAGGGTTTAGTGTTTTTGGTTTAGGGTGTAGGGTTTAGGGTTTATGGTTTACGGTTTGGGATTCAGTATTTAGGGTTTGGGTTTGATGTTTTGGATTTAGAGTTTTGGGTTTAGGGTTAGGGTTTAGGATATTGGGTTTGATGTTTTGGATTTAGAGTTTGGGTTTATGGTTAAGGGTTTGTGGTTTAGGGTTTAGGGTTTTAGATTTTGGGTTTAGGGATTTGCATTTAGGGTTTAGGGTTTAGGGTTTAGGGTTTGTTGTTTAGGGTTTAGGGTTTGGGATTTTGGGTTTAGGGTATTAGGTTTAGCGTTAAGGGCTTAGGGTTAGGGTTTGGGGTTTAGGGTTTAGGATTTAAAGTTTAGGGTTTAGGGTTTACAGTTTAGGGTTTAGGTTTTAGTGTTCAAGATTTGGGGTTTTAGATTTAGAGTTTAGGGTTTTGGGTTTGGGATTCAGCGTTTAGGGTTTTGGGTTTTAGATTTTGGGTTTAGCGTTTATTGTTTAGGGTTTAGGGTTTAGGGTATTAGGTTTGGCGTTAAGGGGTTAGGGTTTAGGGTTTAGGGTTTAGGGTTTAGGATTTAAAGTTTCGGGTTTAGGGTTTACAGTTTCAGGTCTAGGGTTTATAGTTTGGGGTTTAGGGTTTAGGATTTAAAGTTTAGGGTTTAGGGCTTACAATGGGTTTATGGTTTAGGGCTCAAGATTTGGGGTTTTAGATTTAATGTTTAGGGTTTTAGATTTTGTGTTTAGGGTTTGGCATTTAGGCTTTAGTATTTGTTGTTTATGATTTAGGGTTTAGGGTTTGGGGTTTAGGGTTTAGGATTTAGAGTATAGAGTTGTGGGTTTAGGGTTTTAGGTTTAGGATTTTTGGTTTAAGGTTCAAGGGTTAGGGTTTAGTGTTTAGGGTTTAAGGTTTCAGATATAGCGCTTAGGGTTTTAGGAGTAGGGTTTTGGGTTTACAGTTTACGGTTTGGGGTTTAGGGTTTTGGATTTAGAGTTTAGGGTTTACGGTTTACGGTTTGGGATTCAGAGATTAGGGTACAGGGTTTAGGGTTTGGGGTTTTGGATTTAGAGTATAGGATTTAGTACTTAGGGTTTAGGATTTAGGGTTTAGGGTTTGTGGTTTAGGGTTTGGGATTTAGGGTTTAGGGTATTCGAATTAGGGTTTAGGGTTTAGGGTTTTGGATTTAGAGTTTAGGGTTTAGGGTTTTCAGTGTAGGGTTTAACGTTTAGGGTTTAGGATTTAGGGATTAGGTGTAGGGTTTAGTGTTTAGGGTTTATGGTTTAGTGTTTGGGGCTTAGGGTTTAGAGTTTTGGGTTTGGGCCTTAGGGTTTAAGGTTTAGGGTTTGGGGTTTTGAATTTAGAGTTTAGGGTTTAGGGTTTACAATTGGGGATTGAAAGTTTAGGGTTTAGGGTTTAGGGTTTTGGATTTAGAGTTTAGGGTTTAGGCATTAGCATATTAGGTTTAGGTTTTAGGGTTTAAGGTTTGGGATTTTTGATTTAGAGTATAGGGTTTACGGTTTGGGGTTTAGCGTTTAAGGTTTAGGGTTTGGGGTTTAGGATTTAGTGTTTAGGATTTAGGGTTTAGGGTTTTGGGGTTAGGGTTTCGGGTTTTGGATTTAGGGTTAAGGATTTAGTGTTTAGGATTTAGGGTTTAGGGTTTAGGGTATAAGGTATTGCTTTTAGGGATGAGAAATTAAGGTTTGGCATTTAGGGTTTTGGGTTTAGGTTTAGGGTTTATGGCTTTGGATTTTGGATTTAGAGGTTAGGGTTTGCAATTTAGGGTTTAGCATTTAGGGTTTAGGGTTCAAGGTTTTGGGTTTTGGGATTAGGGTTTAAGGTTAAGGTTTAGGATTTATGGTTTAGGATTTAGGGTTTAAGGATTAGGGTTTAGGGTTTAGTGTTTAGGGTTTAGGGTTTGGGTTTAGGGCTTGAGTTTTTGGATTTAAAGTTAATGGTTTTGGGTTTAGGGTTTAGGGTTTGGGGTTTGGGGTTTAGTGTTTAGGGTTTTGGATTTAGATTTTAGGGTTTAGGGTTTAGTGTATTGTATACTGGGTTTAGGGTTTGGGGTTTTGGGTTTTGGGTTTAGTGTTTATTGTTTCGGATTTAGGGTTTTAGATTTTGGATTTAGGGACTAGGGTTTAGGGTTTGGCATTTACGGTTTAAGGTTTGAGATTTAAAATTTAGGGCTTACGGTTTACAGGTTAAGGTTTAGGGTTTAGGATTTAGGGATTGGGCTATGTTTTTAGAGTTTAAGGTTAAAGGGTTAGGGTTTAGGGTTTGGGATTTAGCGTTTAGGGTTTAGTGTTTGGTGTTTTGGATTTTGAGTTTTGGGTTTAGGGTTTAGGGTTTCGGATTCAGCATTTAGGGTATAGGGTTTAGGGTTTTGGGTTTGGGGTTTAGGTTTTAGGGTTAGGGGTTTCGAGTTTAGGGTTTAACGTTGAGGGTTTTAGATTTTGTGTTTAGGGTTTGGCATTTAGGGTTTAAGGTTTAGGGTTTAGGGCTTTTGGTTTAGGGTTTAGTTTTTTGATTTAGGGTTTAGGGTTTTGGGATACAACATTTAGGGTTTTGGATTTAGAGTTTAGGGTTTAGGGTAGTGGGTTTAGGATTTGGTATTTGTGGTTTAGGGTTTAGGGTCTTAGATTTTGGGTTTAGGGTTTATTGTTTAGGGTTTAGGGTTTAGGATTTAGGGTTAAGGGCATTAGGTTTAGCATTTTGGGATTAGGGTTTAGGGTTTCGAGTTTAGGATTTAGGATTCAAAGTTTACGGTTTAGGGTTTAGGGTTTACAATTTGGGGTTTTGGATTTAAACTTTAGGGTTTAGGTTTTACAATGGGTTTAGGGTTTAGGGTTCAGGATTTATGGTTTTAGATTTAGAGATTAGGGTTTAGGGTTTGGAATTTAGCGTTTAGGGTTTAGGGTTTTAGCGTTTTTAATTTAGAGTTTAGGGTTTAGGGTGTAGCGTTTAGGGTTTTAGATTTTGTGTTTAGGGTTTGGTGTTTAGGCTTTAGGATTTGTTATTTAGGACTTAAGGTTTAGGTTTAGGGTTTGGGGTTTAGGATTTAGAGTTTAGTGTTGTGGGTTTTGGGTTTTAGCTAGAATTTAGGATTTAGGGTTCAAGGTTTAGGGTTTAGTCTTTTGGGTTTAAGGTTTCAGATTTAGTGTTTAGGGTTTAGGATTTTTCCTTTAAGATTTAGGGTTTAGTGT
>JAAIUW010000113.1:0-78455 GCA_014851425.1 Senna tora | reverse complement strand
GTTTAGGTCTAGGGTTTAGAGTTAGGGTATAGGGTTTAGGGTTTAGGGTTTAGGTTTTGTGTTTAGGGTTTAGGGTTTTAGGCATTAGGGTTTAAGGTTTAGAGTTTAAGGTGTAAGGTTTAGGATTTAAGGTTTTGGATTTAGGGCCTAGGGTCTAGGGTTTTAGGTTTAGGTTTTATGGTTTTGGGT
Organism: Senna tora; assembly: GCA_014851425.1. Taxonomy (NCBI): domain Eukaryota; kingdom Viridiplantae; phylum Streptophyta; class Magnoliopsida; order Fabales; family Fabaceae; genus Senna; species Senna tora. The sequence continues at coordinate 78,266 of JAAIUW010000113.1, read as the reverse complement.
TTAGGGTTTAGGGTTTTGGGTTTAGGATTTATAGTTTGGGTTTAAGGTTTAGCATTTATGGTTCAGGGTTAGGCTTTAACGTTTAGGGTTTAAGTTTTAGGGTCTAGGGTTTAGGTTTTAGGGGATAGGGTTTAGTGTTAAGGGTTTAGCAATTGGGGTTTAGCGTTTAAGGTCTTGGGTTTAGGGTTTAGGGTTTAGGACTTAGGGTTTTGGGTTTAGGGTCTATGGTTTACGGTTTAGGGTTTAGGGTCTATGTTATAGGGTTTAGGGTTTAGGGTCTAGGGTTTAGGGTTTAGGGTCTAGGATCTAGGGTTTTGGGTTTTGTGTTTTGGGGTTTAGGGTCTATTGTTTAGGTTTTAGAGTCTAGGGTCTGGGTTTTAGGGTTTAGTGTTTAGGACTTAGGGCTTAGGGCTTAGGGTTTAGTGTTTAGGGTTTAGGCCTTTGGGTTTAGGGTTTAGGGCTTAGGGTTTAGGGTCTAGGATTTAGGGTCTAGGGTCTAGGGTTTAGGGTTTATGGTTTAGGGTCTAAGGTCTAGGGTTTACGGTTTAGGGTTTTGGGTTTAAGGATTAGGGTTTTAACGTTTAGGGTTTAGGGTTTAGGGCTTATGGTTTAAGATTTAGGGTTTTGTGTTTAAGGTTTAGAGTGTAGGGTTTAGGGTTTAGGCAATAGGGTTTAGGGTTTTAGGGTTTAGGGTTTAGGGTTTATGGTTTAGGGTCTAGGGCATAGGTTTTGGGTTTTGGGTTTTGGGTTTAGGATTTAGGGTTTAGGGTTTAGGGTTTAGAGTTTAGGGTGTTAGGTTTTGGGTTTTGGGTTTAGGGTTTAGAGTCTTAGGGTTTAGGGTCTAGGGTTTAGAGTTTAGGGTATAGGGTTTAAGGTTTAGGGTTTATGGTTTAGTGTTTAGGGTTTAGGGTTTAGAGTTTTAGGGTTTATGGTTTAGGGTTTAGGGTTTAAGGTGTAAGGTTTAGGAATTAGGGTTTAGGGTTTTGGGTTTTGGGTTTAGGGTCTAAGGTATAGGGTTTAAGGTTTAGGTTTTATGGTTTAGGGTTTTTGGGCTTATTATTTAGAGTTTGGGTTTAGGGTCTAGGGTCTAGGGTCTAGGGTTTAAGGTTATTCTTTTAGGGTTTAGGGTTTCGGGTTTCGGGTTTTTTTGGTTTAGGATTTAGGGTTTAGGGTCTAGGATTAAGCGTTTAGGGTTTAAGGTTTAGGGTTTAGGGCTTAGGGTTTAGTGCTTAGGGCTTAGGGATTAGGGTTTAGGGTTTAGGATCTAGGATTTAGGGCCTAGGGTTTAGGGATTAGAGTTTAGGATTTAGGGTTTAGGGTTCAGGGTCTAGGGTCTAGGGTTTTGAGTTTAGGGTTTAGGGTTTAAAGTTTAGGGTTTTAGGTTTATGGTTTTGGGTTAAGGGTTTAGGGTATAGGGTTAAGGGTTTAGGGTTTAGGGTTTAGGGACTATGGTTTAAGGTATAGGGTTTTGGGTTTTGGGTTTTGGGTTTTGTGATTTGGGTTTTGGGTTTAGGGTTCAGGTTTTAGGGTCTAGGTTTAGGGTCTAGGGTTTAGGTTTTAAGAGTTAGGGCTTAGGGGCTTAGAGTTTAGTGTTTAGAGTTTTGGGGTTTAGCATTTAGGGTTTAGAGTTTAGGGTGTAGGATTTAGTGTTTAGGGTTTAGTACTTAGGGTTTAGGGTTTAGGGTCTAAGGTTTTGGGTTTATGGTTTAGGGTCTAGGGTTTAGGGTTTAGGGTTTAGGGACTAAGGTTTACGGTTTAGGGGGTCTAGAGTTTAGAGTTTAGGGTCTAGAGTCATGGTTTTATGGTTTTGGATTCAGGACTAAGGTCTTAGGGCTTAGGGTTTTGGGTTTAGGGTTTAGGGCTTAGGGCTTAGGGTATAGGGTCTAGGGTCTAAGGTCTAGGGTTTAAGGTTTAGGGCTTAGGGTTTAAATTTTAGGGTCTAGGGATTAGGGTTTAGGGTCTAGGGTTTAGGGTTTCGAGTTTAGAGTATATGGTTTAGGGTTTAGACATTATGGTTTAGGGTTTTAGGGTTTAGGGTCTAGGATTTATGGTTTAGGGTATATGGTTTAGCGTTTAGGGTTTAGGGTTTTAGGGTTTATGGTTTAGGGTGTAAGGTGTAAGGGTTTAGGGTCTAGGGTTTAGGGTTTAAGGTTTAGGCTTTATGGTTTTGGGTTTAGGATTTAGGGTTTAGGGTCTAGGGTCTAGGGTTTAGGGTTTAAGGTTTAGGGTTTATGGCTTAGCGTTTAATGTTTAGGGTCTAGGGTTTAGGGTTTAGGGTTTAGGGTTTAGGGTTTAGGGTTCAGGTTTTAGGGTTTAAGATTTAGGGTTTAGGGTTTAGGGTTTTGGGTCTAGGGTCTATCTAGGGTTTAAGGTTTATGTTTTATGGTTTTGGGTTTAGGGTTTTTGGGTTTAGGATTTAGGGTTTCGGGTTTAGGGTCTAGGATCTAGGGTTTAGCATTTACGATCTAGGGTTTAGGGTTTAGGGTTTATGGTTTAGAGTTCAGGGTTTAGGGTATAGGGTTGTATGGTTTAGGGTTTATGGTTTAAGGTGTACAGTTTAGGATTTAGGGTTTAGGGTTAGGGTTTAGGTTTTAGGTGTAGGGTCTAGGGTATAAGGTATAGCGTCTAGGGTTTAGGGTTTAGGGTTTAGGGTTTAGGATTTAGGGTTTTTGGGATTAGGATTTAGGGTTTAGGCTTTTGGGTTTAGGCTCTATGGTTTAAGGTCTGGGCTTTAGGGTTTAGGGCTTAAGATTTAGGGAGTAGCGTCTAGGGTTTAAAGTTTAGAGTTTAAAGTTCGGGGTTCAGGGTTTAGAGTTTAAGGATTAGGGTTTAGGGTCTATGGTCTAGGATCTATCTAGGGTTTAAGGTTTAGGTTTTATGGTTTTGGGTTTAGGGTTTTTGGGTTTAGGATTTAGGGTTTCGGGTTTAAGGTCTAGGATCTAGGGTTTAGAGCTTAGGGTTTAGTGTTTAGGATCTAGGGCTCAGGGTTTAGGGTTTAGGGTTCAAGGTTTAGAGTTCAGGGTTTAGATAAAGGGTTTAACGTTTAGGGTTTTGGGTCTAAGGTTTAAAGTTTAGAGTTTATGGTTTATGGTTTAGAGTTTTGGGGTTTACGTTTTACGGTGTACGGTTTAAGGTCTAGGGTCCAAGGTTTAAGGTTTATGGTTCAGGGCTTAGGGTATTGGTTTAGCGTTTAGGATCAAGGGTTTAAGGTTTAGGGTTTAGGGTTTAGCGTCTAGAGTTTAGGGTTTAGAGTTTAGGGTTTGGGGTTTTAAGTTTAGAGTTTAGGGTGTTAGGGTTGAGGATTTAGGGTTTAGGATTACGGTTTAGGGTTTAGGGTTTAGGGTTTAGAGATTAAGGTTTAGGGTTTAGGGTTCAGCGTCTAGGGTCTAGGTTCTTGGGTTTAGCGTTTAGGTTTTAGGGTTTACGGTTTAGGGTTTGAGGTTTAATGTTTTTGGGTTAAGGATTTAAGGTTTAGGGTCTAGAATCTTGGGCCTAGGATTTAGGGTTTAGGGCTTAGGGTTTAGGGTTTAGGGTCTAGTGTTTAGCGTTTAGGGTTCAGGTTTTAGGGTTTAGGGTTTAGGATTTAGGGTTCAGGGTTTAAGGTTTATGGTTTAAAGTTTAGGGTTTCGGGTCTAGGGTTTAGCATTTAGGGTTTAGGCTTTAAGGTTTAGGGTTTAGGGTCTAGGATTTAGGGTTTAGAGTTTTGGGGTTTAGGGTTTAGGGTTTAAGGTTTAGGTTTCAGGGTTTCGGGTTTAGGGTATAGGGTTTAGGGTTTAGGGTCTAGGGTTTAGGGTCTAGGAATTAGGGTTTAGGGCTTAGGGTTTAGGGTCAATGGTCTAGGGTTTAGGGTATAGGGCTTAGGGATTAGGGTTTAGGAATTAGCATTTAGGATCTAGGGTTTAGGATTTAGGGGCTAGGATTTCGGGTTAACAGTTTAGGGTCTAGGGTTTAGGCTTTACGCTCTAGGGTCTAGGGTGTAGGGTTAAGGGTTTTGGGTTTATGATTTAGGGTTTTGCTTTTAGCGTTTAGTGTTTAGAGTTTAGGGCTATTGGTTTTGGGTTTAGGGTTTAGGGATTAGGGTTTAGGGTTTAGGGTCTATAGTTTAAGGTTTAGGGTCTAGGGTTTAGGGTCTATGGTTTGGGTTTAGGGTTTTGGGTTTAGTGTTTAGGGTTTAGGGTTTTGGGTTTACGGTTTTAGGGTTTAGGCTTTAGCGTCTAGGGCCTAGCGTTTAGGGTCTAGGGGTTAGGCTCTAGGGTTTATGGTTTAGGGTTTAGTGTTTAGTGTTTTGGGTTTTGGGTTTAGGGTTTAGGGTGTTAGGATGTTAGGGTGTAAGGTTTAAAGTTTAGGATTTAGGGTTTAGGGTTAGGGTTTAGGGTTTAGGGTTTATGGTTTAGGGTTTCGGGTTTAGGGTCTAGGGTCTAGCGTCTGTGGTTTAAGGTTTAGGTTTTAGGGTTTAGGGTTTTTTTGATTTAGGAGTTAGGGTTTAGAGTCTAGGGTCTTGGGTCTAGGGTTTAGGGCTTAGGGTTTACCGTTTAGGGTATAGGGTATAGGGTTTTGGGTTTTGGGTTCAGGGTTTAGGGATTAGGGTTTAGGGTTCAAGGATTAGGGTTTAGGGTTTCGGGTCTAGGGTTTAGGGTGTAGTGTTTAGGGTTTAGGGTTTAAGGTTTAGGGTTTAGGGTTTATAGTTTTTGGTTTAGGGCTAAGAGTTCAGGGTTTAGGGTGTAGTGTTTAGGGTTTAGGGTTTAAGGTTTTGGGCTTAGGGCTTAGGGTTTAGGGTTTAGGGTTTAGCGTCTAGGATTTAGGGTCTAGGGTTTAGGGATTAGGGTTTCGGATTTAGGGTTAGGGTTAAGGTTTAGGGTTTAGGGTTTAGGGTCTAGGGTTTAGGGTTTAGCCTCTAGGGCCTAGGGTATAGGCTTTAGGGTTTAGGGTCTAGAGTTTAGGGTTTAGGGTTTAGGGTTTAGAGTTTTGGGTTTTGGGTTCATGAATTAGGGTTTAGGGTCTCGGGTTAAGGGTTTGCGGTCTAGGGTATAGGGTTTTGGGTTTAGAGTTTAGGGTTTAGAGTTTCATGTTTAGAGTTTTGGGTTTTGGATTTTGCGTTTAGGGTCTAGTTAGGGTTTTGGGTTTAGGGTCTAGGGTTAGGCTCGGTCTAGGGTCTAGGGTTTAAGGTTTAGGCTCTAGGGTCTAGGGTATAGGGTTTAGGGTTTTATGGTTTAAGGTTGGGGTTAGGATTTAGGGTTTAAGGTTTAGGGTTTTAGGGTTTAGGGTTTAAGGGTTGGGGTCTAAGGTTTAGGGTTTAGGGTTTAGGGTTTAGCATGTAGGGTCAAGGGTTTAGGGTTTGGGGCATAGGGTCAAGGGTTTTGGGTTTAGGGTCTATGGACTAGGGTTTAGGGCTTAGGGTTGAGGGTTTAGGGATTAGGGTTGAGGGTCTGGGGTTTAGGGTTTAGGGTTTAGTATTTAAGGTCTAGGGTTTAGGGTCTAGGTTTTAAGGTCTAGTGTCTACAATTTAGGGTTTACGATTTAGGGTCTAGTGTTTAGTGTTTAGGGTTTAGGGTATAGGGTTTAGTGTTTAGGTTTTAGGGTTTAGGGTTTCAGGTTTCGAGTTTAAGGTCTAGGGTTTAGGGTTTAGGGTATAGGGTCTAGGGTTTTGGGTTTTGGGTTTAGAGTTTAGGGTGTAGGATCTAGGTTTTAGGGTTTATTGCCTATGGTTAGGGTCTAGGGTTTAGGGTTTGAGTCTAGGATTTATGGTTTACGTTTTAGGGTCTAGGGTTTAGAGTTTAGGGTATAGGGTTTATGTTTTAGGATTTGGGGTTCAGGGTTAGGGTGTAGAATTTAGGGTTTAAGTTTTAGGGTTTAGGGTATAGGGTCTAGGTTTTAGGGTTTAGGGTTTAGGGTTTAGGGTTTCGTGTTTAGGGTTTTAGGGTTTGGCATTTAAGGTTTTGGGTTTAGCGTCTAGGGTCTAGGGTTTAGGGTTTAGGGTTTAGGACTTATGGTTGAGGGTCTAGGGTTTAGGGTTTAGGGTCTAGGGTTTAGGGTTTAAGGTTTAGGGTCCACGGTTTAGGGTTTAGGGTATTTGGGTTTAGGGTCTAGGGTTTAGGGTTTAGGGTCTAGGGTCTAGGGTTTAGGGTTTAGGGTTTAAAGCTTAGGGTTTAGGGTTTACGATTTAGGGTTTAGGGTTTATGGTTTAGGGTCTAGGGTCTAGGGTTTAGGGTTTAGGGTTTAGGGTTTAGGGTTTAGGATTTAGGGTTTAGGGTTTAAGATTTAGAGTTTAGGGTTTAGGGTTTATGATTTAGGATTTCGGGTTAAGGGTCTAAGTTTTAAGGTTTAGGGTTTAGATTTTTGGGTTTTGGGTTTAGGTTTTATGGTTTAGGGTTTAGAGTTTAGGGTTTAGGGTTTAACATTTAAGATCAAGGGTTTAGGGTTTACGATTTAGGTTTAGGGTTGAGGATTTAGGTTTTAGGGTTTTGGGAATAGGGCCTAGGGTCTAATTTTTTTTAATCAAACAAAAAAATATAAATTAATTTTTTAATGAAACAAAAAATATAAATTTATTATTTATATGTTATTTTGGTCAATTTATTATTAAATTCTTTATTTGAACCAGCTATTACCGTTGAAGACAGTAATTAATTCCCAGTCTGACTTGTAGGCACGAGTATAAAATTTGTACAGGATCATTTACTTGCTGATTAGCCTATTATTTATATTCCATACATCTTATTTATAATTGAAAGTACTGTTTTGTAAGCATGATGGACATCCATCCAACAAAACATATAGCGTTGTCTACAAGGAAGTTTTTCAGAATGTTAAGTAGTCTGTATCATTTACATTTTGTGTATATTAGTATATATTTGTCACGACCCCAAATCGGGAGTACGTGACCGGCACGGGAATAGACTTTTACCTCTAAACCCGTAAGCCTTACCCTGTAAAACATAACTATAACTACCCTGCTATACAATCAATATATATATCATAATAGTGGCCACACCTCACCGGTGGCCTAATTGACCGTACGTCTCAATACGTACGACCTATCCTATTCACATGCAGCAAGCACACATAATATATGTATCCATATCATATTGACCGTACGCCTCAATGCATACGATCTATCCTATTCGCATGCAGTAGTCTATATACTCATACATATATCCTAGTTTATCCCCAAACTGGACCCTGTCTTTAAGTACATGTGAAGGCGACAATTCTAGAGTAGGTACATATCAGAAGCTGTAAATATATATACATAACTCTTAGAACTTATAATATGTACAAGCCAAAGAATCAAAATAACCGAAAGGTGTCCACCCACACGAACAAGTGCGTAAGGATGGTCTGATATCCGTCTCACTATCCGGACGTAGATGTCTACCTGATCCCTGTATCTGAAACATTGAAGTAGAGGGAGGGAGTCAAACAGACTCTGTGAGAAGCTTCCCATCCTCGGCGTAGCGGCGGGTACCACTATAGCTAGGGAAAGGGAAACACCCACAATCACATGCGTATGAAAATCCAGTTTATCAAATGTTATGTTACGATCAGGCAATATTAATATAACATAAAATCATGGATAAACCTACAGATCATGCTCCTCTATCATGCTTTTAATAACAAGTAAACACTTTTAACATATCATTTGAAAACTGTAAATCACTCAACTGACCCTAGTACCAGGCTAGGGCAACGGCCTCAACGGGCAAATTCTTTTAATGTTTAACTGACTCTAGTGCCAAGCTAGGGCAATGGCTTTAACGGGCAATTTCTCTTAATCTTTAACTGACCCTAGTGCCAGGCTAGGGCAATGGCCTCAACGGGCAAATCTTTTAATATTTAACTGACCCTAGTGCCAAACTAGGACAATGGCCTCAACGGGCAAATGTTTTAATATTTACGTGACCCTAGTGCCAGGCTAGGGCAATGGCCTCAACGGTCAAATGTTTTAATATTTAACTGACCCTAGTGCCAGGCTAGGGCAATGGCCTCAACGGGCAAATCATTTATGACTCGTTTCTCTCCCCGAGCTCTCAGCTGGGATTCTGACTCTATCTACCCATTTTTATCCTAAACTGACTTTACCTAGGTGCTGTGAACCTCCCTATGACTCACTAATCCATTTATGAGATCTTTTAATCCTTATTTTATACCCAAACCCTTGATTAGATCATAACCTAGCTTTAAGGCCGTTCCTAAGTTCAATTACCATAGAACGTCGACGTCTACTAACAACTTCTATACGATTTCTTTAATGAGTTTCTAATTAATAGGGTAAACCAAACCTTGGACTCAATCAACAACTTACCCCTTTGCTAGTACTGTTCGGCGTATCTCATGTCATCACATGGATACCCTACAGTACCTCTTTACCTGTAGTCAAACACACATATACAAATACTTTCATATATAACAGTTTAGGAACAACAATAGCATGTTAACCGCTAAATTATTCTTACAAATAGGGAAGTAGGAAAACCACATATCCACATCCTCAATAAATTTTGTAGGGCAAGGATGGGATACCCCTCACTTGGACGGCTTCCTTGTGCTTGTCCTGGAGTAACTCCCGCTCCGGACGAATCGTGGTTTCCTAACAATTGTATTCACGTGGTTAACAATCTTAACTATATGCAACTCATATGCATATGGAATGCTCGTGCCTAAAAATGCACCTAAACGTCGCCAAGAACCGAGTTCTTGGTCTTATCCCTCTTCCCTCTCTTCCATGAGAGTCTCAAGTGCTACACACTTGGTTTCGTATAAATATCACTGACCTTGAATTGATTTTGGAGCCTTGGATTTGAGTTACTAAACCTCGATATGCTTCTAAATTATCCTACTTAAGGTTTCCTAATAATTCCGAAGGAATTAAATTGCCATTTTAAATTTTGGACTTTATTGTTCCGCAAGTTTCCATCCTTGAGAAACAAAAAAGTACCTAAAATAATTCTTGATGCTTGATAGCATATTTAGAATTATTCTAGGGTGTTTAAGATTGAAAAGAAGAGGTTTGGAGCCCTCAACATCACCCTTAAAGTGTATTTGGGCAATCCGAGCAGGGACCCGGCACGTTAACGTCAAGGTTCAACCTTAGTAACCTCGGGCCAGCTCTTCATGGGTCTTGTTCAGCTAATATTTCAACAATATAATTTCAATAATTCCAATCCAAGCCTATTTACTCAAATCCAAGCTCAATCCTAATTATCAATAATTTCCTCAATTTATGCATATTTAGAATTTCAACCCCGAATCCTTCAAAATTCGAATTCAGCTAAACCCGAGGGTATAGTCTCGACTCTTACCCCAACTAAGTGTTCAAGAACACTTCCTAGGTCTCAATCTACCCTCGAAGCAATCCAATCGAAGGTAAATCGAAGAAATCCCTAAAAATGGAGAAATTGAGGGTTTCGAATGAAATTGGGGTTACCAACCTTTGATTCGATTGGTGGAAGGTGTAAGAGACGTCGTACCCGAGCTCTAGTGACTTTTTCAGGTGTCGGCTAGCACTCACCGGTCACTTTTCTGGTGAAACCCACCTCTTCTTCTTCTTCTTCTCCCCATCTCCATCCTCTCTCTCTCTTCTTTCGTTCTTTCTTTCTTACTTTCTTACTTAAGCCACGGCACCCCCACCAATTTAAATAAAATAAATAAATAATTAATTAATAATTATACTAATTAGATAAATAAATAATAAATAAATAAATATAATTAAAAATTAATTATTTTATTAATAAATACACAACTAATATATATTTTCTTTTCTTTTCCTTTCCTTTTTTTCTTTTTCAAATAGATAATAAGATAAATAATAATCACTTAAAAATAATAAGATACATTTTTAATTTAATTTCCTTTAACTATTTAATTCAGGTTTCTAATTTCTTAAGTCCTGAATTAAATCCCAAAAATTATTTTCTACTTCTTTCTTTCACTTTCATTTTATTTTTAAATTTCGAAAAAATTTCCCAGGTATTACAATATTTGTTACAATTTTTTCACGTGTTTATATCGTATATATCTTTTTTTTTAATCTATTTATATTTATAAGATCAATCGATAAGTTTATACATCTAAACAATCAATATTGTAATATTTGTCAGGTATAAGTTGAGTCAAAGTATTTTTTGTACTATGTATTGTTATTAATATGTTAAAATTAATATATGCTTATAATTTTTAAATTTAATTAAAAAATAGTTTAAAATTATATTTCGTTGCACTGCCCATGTTCGTTTTATTATTTTTGCCAAGGAAATTTATGTAATTATCTTCTATTCAAAATTGCTAGATAATCAATTTCGTTGCGTTGACAGTTCTATTTTTATTCATTCGTGTATATGACCAATCATCCTTTATCATCTTCTATATCCTTGGTTTGTTTAATTACACGTATGATTTATTAGTAAGACTCTAAAAGTTTTAAAAATATTTACTACATACAAATTTTTATTTGATATAACTTTGCAAATTAGATTTCTTACATGGTGCACTATTGAGCATTGTGTTGCCGTTTAATTTTGAAAAGTATCATATGCATTGCACAAATAATTTTTCATAAATAGTATTTTAATACAGTTAATTGTTATATATCACATTGGACGTAGCCGTGTGTATTATGAATAACAATTTCATAAAAACCTATCGTCTTTCTTTGTAAGAAAAATTTTCATACCAAAATGTTCATACATTTAGACAGAACCCGTGCAAAGCACGTGTACAAAGACTAGTCAATATATAAAAGAAGAGGCATAGAACCTCTTCTTGGCAAATCATCTTTTATAATCTTTGCATTCCTGTCGCATGTATCCTAATTGGCGCCACATAGGATCCACATAGAAACAAATTATTAATTAAATAATCAATCACTTAATTAAAGGTATAAAATCAAATCCCTTAATTAGTGCAAGTCAACTTTCAAATCCTTATCATAACTTCATAAATTTCTAATTCAAAATCTTATTATTAAATAATATTTTTTAAAAAATTATAAAAAATATGATGTCAGATGTCTCAAAGAAATCGAAATTTTTATTTCTTTAAGTAAGTGTGAATTATTATTTTTATTATTATTATTATTATTATATATATATCAGTTTTTGCTTTTTAATTAACCAACAAAATCATGAAATTACATAAATTTTTAATTGAAATATATGATGAGCTCAAATTCTTACTTCAGATAAAACATTGAAAATGTTAATTTTCTTAGTTAAGTTATAATTTATTAAAAAAATAAATTTTAAATATTTGCATTTCAGTATTATTAGTTTAATATTTTAAAAATATTTTTATATATGCCAAACACATATACATTATTTATTATATTTATAAATAATAAATTTTTCTTATGTTGAAAGTAAAATAATGTAGTTTTAATAATAACAAAAGAACCTAATTTTTACAAATTTAAAAATAATTAATTGACCCTTACTAAGTTATCTATCTATCTATCTATCTATCTATGTATTTATCTATCTATCAATCTATCTATCTATCTATCTATTACTATTACTATATAATAAAAGAATATGCAAGAAGCCTCACAATGACACATAAGCTATTTGAGTGCTCTCCACTCTTGACATGATGGTGGCATGTAAGTGAATTCTACTAAGATCCACTAGGATTCACCTAGGCAAATCTTAACAAATCATATTATCATTCTAATTAATAATTAAATATTTCCAAATACCTTAAAAATTGCTTTTGGAATTTTCTCTTTTTGTAATTCAGATTAATTTGGATAATTAATTAGCAAGTCAACTTCTAAATTCATATCATATTCTAAATTTGAATTTTCGAATTCAACAAACATCACATATTATAAAATCCTTAAAATTTAGAATTAAAAGACATTAATTTCAAATAAAATGCAATATTATTAATACCAGTAACATGTGGCCCAAAAAATATAAAATTTAATAATTATCCATAAAAAAGAAGAAGAAATAGTTACGTTTTAGAAACAAGAAAATTAAATGATCTTGACACATTTTGACAAATTTATTTTTTTCATAGTAAACAAACTAATCAAATTAAATCATGCCAATTATCAATCATGTATAAAAAATAATTAATAATCATTACATTAAGAATGTATAAGGAATTAAATAAATTTTGTTAAAAAATGGAATTTAAAAAATTAACATGAAATAACACACATATATCATTAAATTAAAATTGTAGAACTTGACAATAATATTTGGAAAGATACATTCACTACAAAAAAAATGCATTTTTAACGACGGTTTTTTTCTGATCTAACCACGGTTTTAACCGTCGCTAAATCTTTAATGACGGTTAAACTGACCGTCGCTAAAGTTACCGTCGAGAATAACTCTAGCGACGCTTCACAAAAGCGTCGTCACTAACCGTCGTTAAATCTTACGACGCTCAAAACTGTCGCTAAAATCTTCTAAAATAGACCATTGTTTTTTATATTTAACAACGGTTTCAACCGCCGTAAAAACAGCGACAGTTAACTGAACAAAATTTGGCAACGGTTTAAACCGTCGCTAGATCACTTTTTTTTAGCATTTATTAACATTTATATTGATACTTTTAATTTCTTGAAAAAAAAAACATAAATACTTAATCAAACAAAATAGTTTTATTTAAACTCAAGATTTACTAATTGGCAAAAAAAAAAAACTCAAGTTGTACTTGAAGTTTTACAAACACAATATATCCATAATCACTAATTCATCAACACTCGAGTATTAATCATCATAAGTTTTACAATATAGCAACAATAAAAATAAAACTTTTCAAGACCATAGAATGCTGCAAGCTAAGTTAGCCTCATTAGTTGATAGTTGATGCCAAGGTTAGTTGAAGTGTGTAGTTTCCCATTTAATGTGTCATCTTCAAGTTGAAATCTATATCCAGCAAGAGCAAGAAGAAATCTTGAAGATTAGACAGCAATATTGCATATATATATATATATATATATATATATATATAGTAAAAGAAAATACAAATTTTTCTTTTTTAAATGTAGAAAGGAATAGAAAACTTAATCCCAAAATAAAAGTTTTTAAAAGTAGTCAAAATTACAAATACTCAACATTAGTTTTAATGATAAATTTCATTTTATCATATTATTTCATTTTATAGTACTTCTCCTTAAAACGTCATTATCAAAAAGATTTATGGAAAAAAATTATTTAACAAGAATATCTAGAGTCCTTACCTTTGCAAGAAAAACCATTTTCTTAATTTCCTTAAGATTTAGTGCCTTCTGATCTGCACGCATAACTTTTTAGCCATGAAAAGTAAATTCCATCATGCCACTTGACTTGTCTACAAAAGAGAGACTGAGAATATTTCTTATTTTCATACAACAAATTAAATCTTGTACCCAAATCACCTAGGCTTGGACAAAGCAAAAAAAAAAAAACTGGAATAATACCATACAGATAACAAGTCATAAAACTCGTTTAGAACGGAGCAGTCATAAAACACAACTATGAAGTTCCCTTGTGGTCTAGAAATCCATTAAATACCTGAAAATTAACACAAGTTAGATTATCAGTTGGTAATATATGTATGATGTCCAATGGCCAAATCCATCATCATCTTATTCCTTAACCTCTGCTGCTTGAATGTCACAGTCCTTAAGTATCTAGTTATGCAAAATTATAATATGATTTGAAGTTAGAATGATTTAAAGATGAAAATCAAATATGTCATGTCATTTATTGGTATATGTTTACTTATGAATTCTTTTAATAATTTTTAGCAAACCAATAACACTCTTCCCCAAAAACATGACTTACAGAAGGAAAAGAATAGAATATAATGGTGTTTATATGCAAAGACAATAAGACATTTACCCTTCTCATCAAAGTATTATATGTCATAATTTGTTCATAAAATTATTACAAATACTTGTTATATGCAAAGACCGACACGTGAAGGAAATGAAGTGGCAATGATAATCAAGTTCTAAACATTAAAGTATGGTAATCACTAATCAGGTATAAAAACATAAGGATTAAGAACTACATATCATTTTGACGTATCCTACCTCAGAGAATTGTAGCAAGTGAAGCCCCAAAGTACGCTCATTGTCATGATCCAAAGCAATTTTCCCAACCTGTCATGAGTAGATAAACATGAAACAAACAGTAAGATATATAAGTTGAATGTTTAGCAGACAGATTACAAATAATCATATATGGTATATTATAATTCATATGGTAATACATGCTCAAAATTATATCATGTTTTAATATTAAATGGTCTGCATAAACACATTTAGAGGCAGAGGATCAGTTCAAAAGTCAAGTGGTCCATTCTTCCAATCCAGGCTCCATGACCATGCTTGATCTAATTTCTTTGGTAGAAATATCACAATTGTATAAGATGAATTCCACTAAGAGTCATATTAAGTTATCAACATGGCAAAATGCAAACTTAGGCACGAACTAACTGGATAGGTAGCACCCAAGGAAGAAAAAAGAACTCACTCTTTTAATTCTTCTATGTCTTTACAATAAGTTGGTGAATAGATCCAAGCATGGGCATATAGTAAATAAACAGCAGCATTGCCTGTTTTACAAGAAGTTGGTGAAGACATTGCATATAGTAAGATGCATCAGCAATAAATATTGTTCAGTTTCCATAATAGCAAAATTTATTTACATTCAAGCCACTAACTATAATTAGAATTTGGTTTTACTTGGTCTACCCCTATTTCTAGTTATTGAACCATCTGGGTCAACTCTTAGTAAAGGAGCCTCTAATGATCTCCTCTGTACATATGAACCAAACCACTTAAGAGGCGTGTTTTCTACTAACTTTTCTATGATAAGTACTATCTTGACTTTCTCACTAATGCAATCATTCTTGATCCTATCCTTCCTAGTGTGACCACTCGTCCAAAAGAAATTGCTAATTCATATAATGACCCAAAAATATTTAAAAGAAAAACATAAGAGAGAAAATATTAAATTGCGTAAGTTGATTAGTTAATAGAGAAAGAAATACATTGCTGGATGTTATTAAAAACATAACAAACCTTAAGCCTCTGCTCTGAGTCATTCGCTGTCTGAGCTGCTGAACAAGGAAAGTTCAATTCAAGCCACAGTAGTGTAATAATAATTAATAATGTTAATTTCAAGTTTTAAATGATATATTCATTATTTGAGGGCTTCAAAATTCTTAAATATATATATACATCTGAGAAATTATATATGTTTAATACAATATTCTTACTTAATGAATCATTATGTGAAAATGAAGTTAACATGACTTGGTCTTTAAGGAGATTCTAACACTGATTGAAATCTAGAAATTAATATTTCCTAAAACCTAACACCCTCCTCCCTCAAGAAAACAGGAAGAAAATTAAAGAAAATTTGTGGACATGACATTGATTTGAAGAAGGAACAACTTAGAGAACAGTGAAAGGACAGATAGCCTAATAGTTTCAAGGATTGCCCTCAAAAGAAAGGTATCTTTTCTGTGCCCTCAATAAAGATCCAAAGTGTGAAGAAAGAGTTCCTAAATAAAGTGGTTAAGAGTACAATGTGATGGCAATAGGCAAAGATCTAAAGTAACAAAATCAAGAGTGGCAATGAACAGCAAAAGAATCAAATTAATTAATTCATGTAATCTTTGTCAACTCCAATATGACAATATATATATATATATATATATATATATATATTAATTGGCCAGTTAAAAAAAAGAAAGCCCCAACTATATGCATAGAAGTTCATGAAACAAATAATTGAGAAAAAAAAAAACAAAAGACAAAGACACGAATTTTTTATACTGCAAAATTAAAACTGACTTATCTGCTATTTGCTAGCTATTTTCTCAACCTACATTACTTGTTTTGGTAAACCAACTATTATGTAATTATGAGACTGTGAAGACTGCGAATACTACTGCAGCCAGCAAAAGCCTATAGCCCGTTTAACATATTCCACAAGGCATGATTTTCCTTCTTCTACAGCCAGCAATTCAATCTCATTATAATATAATGAGATTGAATTGCAAAGAATTCATCTGTTTTTTTCATCCATGTATCAGAATGAGAAAATGTTACAAAGATTACCACCAAGCTAGACATTTAAACATGATATTGCTAAATAAAAATATGTTTACCTGATTAAGCATCCACTTCAAGCCAACTGCTGCCGTACATTCATTTTTCGAAGCACTACTTATCCAATCTAGATTATAAATTTTATCCAGAGTCTCCACTCTCCACAATGGTTAAGATATTACTCCTTCTCACTTTAACAGAGACAATTTCCCCATTTGAGCTTTTATTAGTGTGATTGTTCAAAAACGTCTCAGACCATCCACTCCCGGATCTCTGCATTGACAAAATGGTAAAATACCTCACAGGGTTGCAAGCACATTCATCCCTATAATGAGGCAACAAGAAAGCAACATTAGCAACACTTAAACATAATCTATAACCAATACACAATTTAAGCAGTATTTTTTTTTATACCTACTATAAGTATTGGGTTTTCGGTAGTGCACATAAGGAATTTCCCAAGGTTCAAGGTTTAGTTCTGGACATGTCTGATTGATTACCTTTATATCCACAAATCCAATCTTACTGGAAATGCTTATCTGTTTTAGACAAATAGAATATATATACACTCCACAGATCATTGCAAAGACCAATACGGCCATCCTCCATAGCAATATAGAGCTTTTTGTAGCTTTTACAACGAACACATCCCGCAATCATGAACTACAATATTTAAAGTTGGTTTATATTCAATATATGCATAGTAAGGACCACAGTTCATTTGGTTAATCACATCACTGAATTAACATAATTGATAATCCTATAAACATGTTCACCTCATGCAATTTGAGTTTCTCACCTCAAAATACATCGAAGGGTGAAAAAACTGTTCATAATACACAGGTTCAGGAAACTACCCAATTAAAGGCGGATTACGGACAAAATCAACTATGAAGAAAACTCTATATTGTCATTTAGATAAGACAACTTTTAATTTAGTCTCTCCATTATTAAATGACTGTAATATCACTCCTGCATTCCATCAAACAAAGTACAAATCATAGTACATTTGGCTTTGGATTGAAATGGAATGGAAGAACCAAAATACAAGCATTTCAATAACTCGGATTTTCTACCTTGCATGCTAATAGAACACCACGGAGCTTCAGAATGTAAATATTCGTTCGGATGATCTAAAAATCGGATCGAACAATTTCAGATTAAATAATCGGTGGAAAAAGTAAAACTAACCTTGGTGGCGGAGGAAGAAATATCACCGGCCATTATTCTCAATAACAGCACAATACAAAACAATCTCGCTAATAGAATAAGAAAATCGTTCACAACGATGACTATCAAGAGAAAAAAAAGTGAAAAACAAACACCATCACCAGATTAGGGTTTGAAAATTACCAGCACAGTTTGACGCGCCGATCCGCATCGTTGATGGCAGAAGCTCGGAAACTGAGCTCCAAGGCTCGCCGGAGTGGGATCTAGGGTTTTACAGAGAGAGAGAGGGATAGAGATTGGGCTTGAAACACGAACCCGAGAAGCCAATTGGACCTTCAAGAGAAGACGTTCGCATTGGGAAATCAGAAGCGGCGGCGGAAGTAGGAACCCAAGCCGTTCGGAGGCCATCGTGCTTTCAAGGGTTTTAGATAAGTCTTCACTCTTCATCCACCTCTTCATCTTAACGCTAAATGAAATGAGCGTTAAATCTATTTCTAAAATTTTTTTAGCCTAACCCCGGTTCGAACCGCTGTCACATGACTGTGGTTAAGGCGTCATCCAGCTTTTCATTTAGCGACAGTTCTGGTAACCGTCGGTAAAATAAGACTTTTTTGTAGTGATTTAAAAACCATAGTCAAATATATAAATCTAGAATTGCGAGGGCCGGAAACTAATTTAAAAGTATGAAAAAAAGATATCACAATATTTATTTAAATTAATTTAATGAGTAACGAAGGTCATTAATAATTCATAATTGATGAAAAAAAAGATATCATAGGGGCGGCGATATGGTCCTGTCCCCATCCCTAAACCTATTTCATCCCTGCAGGAAAAAAATTTTGCATTTGGGCCCCAATTGTGGTAGTTCCCATAGGGATTCCTGTCTGACGAAAAAAATTGTCATTCCTTCAGAGGGGCACACGTTCCTAAAATAGATAAGAAAGTAATATAATTTTAACATCTTAAATTTTTTATCATAGTTGGTAATATTCTATATTTAAAAATTAAATTTATATCATGTGAATTTTTTTATTTATTTATAATTAATAAGTCTATCAAGAAGAACTTTTTTTTTATCAAGTCTTTTCTAAAAGTTCTATGACTATAGGGATATTATTTTGTTTTTTTAGAAAATTTTGTTTTAACAACTTATTTATGTAATTAAATAAACAAGAAAGTCGTGAAGTTTTGATTGTTTTTTATTGTGTTTCCTCCACATTATTTGATAATCAATTAGTTAATTTTTCATTGTTATTAAAAAATGCTTATTGTTAATGCTTTAGTTAGTATTATTTTAATCTTTATTTATTTAATAGATACAACGTATCACATGAATTTTTTTATGTATTATCCAAAATAATATATACATATATGTAAACACAACCTGTGCAATGTACGGGTTCAAAAGAATAAAATCACTTTAATCCGCATAAGACCACTACAAATGTCGTCTTTAGAAAAGTCTTCCAAAATGTAAATTAGACTTAACATTTGTTACAATATCTACTTTAACGCACTTAATTGGTTTCTGTTTGAATATATTAGTCTCTTCACTTCTTAACTTCTTAATATATTTTTCCTGTAAATGTTATCTACTTATTTTTCGTATGGATGTTGTAAGGTCCTAGTTTCTTTATTGATTTTATTTCCAGAATTTGGTTATTTAACTTAACTTTTAAAATCCCGGTCCAATTTGTTTTCTTTTTCTCTTTATGTGGGAGTAATAAAAGTCAAGTGTTACTCCAAGGATCGCTTACTCTCGGTTTGGTTATTAAACCTAAGAAACTAGAAGTTACATGTTTGTTACTCTTGCGCACTCCCAAGATTCATTTTTGATACATACAAATATAGTCAGGTGAAAACGAGGTACTAAACCTTCATACATACCCTAATCAGCATACGAGCTACGTCTACAACCATACATATATACATAAGTATCATAGTCAGTGGCACGCAGGCCTAAATAGTTAGTAACATAATCCAAAAGAGAGTGACTTCTAAGTCACTGCCAAAAAGACGAGTCAGCTCCCTGCTAGCTGCCCATCACACACGCTCTCTAGGTCCCCGGGGTATTCTCTACCGAAGGGAAAAAGAAAAGGATGTTGGCGGCCTTCAGAATTTGGAAGTAACCCAGAAGGGGAACTTCCAGTAGCTCCGCCTCAATCTCTAACAGTAGGATGTAGCTGGTCTCTGAACACACTAACGTAGTGAGATATACATCCCAGTAACGTAGATTACCAGTTTTATAAAAACTAATTAGTGGTTCAGCTGCATTACTAAGAATACAAGGAAAACTTCCTTCACAATTTAAATGCAGTTATAAATTAATTAACATCAATCACATGATATTTCCACACATGAGTTCACAATATATGATCATGCTGAAAAAGCTTTAAACAGATGAAATAGCCATTTTTTTTCAAAAGTAATGCATGCTTACCACTACATGCACTTATCAGCCATGCCAAAAACCCAAGTCTCTCCAGGACCTGTACAATTGGCTAAACCATTACCATCAATGAAAAACAATCTAATGAAACATGACAATAACCAACTTACCATTTACCAATATAGTAAAGTCTGCCCATATAAGGCAACAGGTATTACCCAACATTCCAGGGCATCCCCCGGTGTGCGCACAAAGTTAGAACCTTAGGATCACTAGTCCCGGACTGGATTACCTCTTCACTAGTGCTAAGCACCTACGTCTGGGACGTATCCCTAGGCAGCCTAGTGTGTACTTTTCATACAGATCAAAGAGTATAACATAGGTTTTCTTCCACAGGTAAGGTTTACTCAGTTGTCATTCACCTGCCTCTCCAGGGCATAATTACAGTTTTACCCCTCCAAGGGCATAAGAATTCATTCACAGATGCATGCTAAAATACATGCCCTTCAAGGCATATCAGTTCACAGATGCGTGCTAAAACTCAATTTCAGAGTTGGATGCCACACACTTAAATAGCCTGATAAAAACAGTCAACTTAGCATTTGGTCAACTCAAAAGTCAAACAAAGTCAACCACAACGTCAAATATGACTTATACAGCAAGCAACATGCATAAAGTTTCATACAGACATCCAAAAGTCATGAAATTTCACCAGAGACATCATTAATATATTTCTAACAGTCTTAACTAGTTTTCCAAATTTTGACCCTCAATTTCATAATTCTTTATCAAAAGGGTCGTTTTTCCAAAGTAAGGGGAATCAAGGCAATTTCAAACGTTTTAACTACATTCAGCCACCAAAAATAGTCAATTAGAACCTACTACACAAATCCAGAAAGATTCTAACAGAATTAAACTAGAAATTACGTCAGAATAAGAATTTTAAGATTCTTTATAGTTTTTCTTTCAAAATGGTCCCTATTAAGATCCAATTTCTGTTCTGGATTGTTTCAAGCTGAAACCTAGATGCAGCAAGCTCTTAAGGACCATTTGTGACTTTCTGGTAAAGTTTTTACAATAAAAATCAACACAGAAACCACACTT
This sequence comes from Senna tora, assembly GCA_014851425.1. Taxonomy (NCBI): domain Eukaryota; kingdom Viridiplantae; phylum Streptophyta; class Magnoliopsida; order Fabales; family Fabaceae; genus Senna; species Senna tora. The sequence continues at coordinate 57,549 of JAAIUW010000113.1, read as the reverse complement.
TTGCAGCAAAATACATTTCTTTGAAAGTTTCTCAAGAAAATGAACTTAGTGTTTTAGATAGGGTTAGAAGCCATTCTGACCACTCCCATGCTTGCACATAATACCTCACCATCCCATAAAACCAGAATGGACAGGTACCTACCATCAAACTACTCAGATTACACAGTGTTCAACAAAATGGCATAAACAGTGTTTTTAATTCATTTCAGTCACTCTCACTAACCCTTTTCTGTTCTGGGCTTTATCAGACCTTAATTAATCATCCCTCACCAGACTAGGGTCTATTATGACTTGCACAACAAGTGTGTGCAGTCATATCAGATCAGAGATGGAATTTAAGCAGCCATTTTGCCCTTTTCTTACCAAATTTCCTATTTAAGGGGTTTTGGGGTTCTAAAACCAAACTACACACCCTTGGTCCCTTTCCTTTCTGGGAATACATACTGGAAGTCTGGAGGGTGGAAGGAATTTGCCTACCCGTTTAGAACCTAAGTACCCAACTTTTAGAGTTGGATAGCTTATCAGTTTGCCCACTACAAGCTTACCTTGCCTATCTTCCTTCCTAAGGGTATTCTACCCCTACTATCCCTCTCCTTATTCATTGGTATCCTCACTGCCTAATATTTTAGCCCTTCCAGGCTCACAAACCATGCTTGGGTTCAATTGGCAGGCCCTTTTATTTAACAAAAATAACTACCCTTATTTCACCCTTTAGTATCTTTACTCACAATTAAGTGGTACTCTCCAAATTCTTTTATGTGTCCACATGGTTTAGAACCTCTAAGGACAGCAATGAGATAGCAAAGTAAAATTTCACCATGTTTGACAGCAAGAGAGATCTCTCAGAACATCACAAGTTCATTCTCTTACCAATTTCACTACCTAGGGTATTTAGACAAGCTCAAAAGGAAATTCCCAGTAGGTTTAAAGTGGTTAGAGGCTTAATAAATTCACACACACAATACCAGCATCAACACAGAACCCATAGCCACAATTCATCAAGCATACTCAGCAGAAAATTATGAAAAAGTCCATTTTTGCATTATAAGCTTCCTTAATTAAACTAAAATCCTTGCAAGAGTTTTGGCTACTGTGAGGCTTCACAAAAGCATGTGGAATGCACAAATAATAGTAACAAAAAGCTTACAAGTTCCATTAGCAAAATTCAAGTTAGAACAACATCACAATTCTATGACTTTTCTTATTTTATAACAAAGTCTATTCCATCAATTTCATTCTGTAATTTAGCAATTCTAAGGCCATTCAAGGCTACCAGCTACCATCTTGTAGCTTGACAGTAGTTACACAATAGTTTGACAGCAACTTGATAGCAAAAAGGAAAAATCAGAAAAAGAACATTACTTGGCAAAACAACTTCTTAGCTTTACAAATTCAAAATTTCTTGCTATTGTGGTAGAAGTTTAATTAATGAAATTGCTCTAATTTTTAGCATCTTGTAATCTCTTTACCCTGTTCTAACTTGCTCTAGTCCAGTTAAAAACCCAATGTATCAGAAAGCACAGAATACAGCAAACACACATTCTACCCTAAAAACAGAGTTTTTAGGAACTTTTAGTGAAATTAATAGGCCTTAATCACCTGTACGTTAACCTTTGAAGGGACATGAATTTGGGGGATTTTATAGTTCATCTTCTTAGCTTTCTTTTGACTACTCACACACTTAAATTGGTTAAGAAATGAGAGAGTTATTCTCTCCGAAAGCACTACTGCCCAAAACAGAGCCTTACATGACAACAGCGAGAAGAAGGGTCATAGAGTCTCATACCACACCATTGATGGATGCTCTTGACTCAGAAATGAAGAAGGAAGGGTAACCTTACGTTACCTTGAGTTTTTAGAGGAAAAACGCAGGACTTTTCTTGAGGTTGGGGTCCCTTAGTCAAGTCTTAGGGTGTTTCTAGAGTGTCCTAGGGTACTTTTCTAGGGTCAAATAGGTCTCTCCTGCTCTTTTAAACTCGATAAAAGAAAAGAGGCTAAAACTAAGTTTTTTATTTCAGTTTAGTCCCTAGGGTTAGGGTTCCTCTGGCACTTTTTCCCTGATTTTTGGGTCTCTTGACCTTTAACTATAGTTTCTAATCCTATTTTCAGGCAAAATAATGTGCAAACAAATTCAATCAATCACACATCCAAAAAGTCAAACATGTCATAGAAAAGTCAACAAAAAATTCTGGTCAAACTCAGGTTTAAATTTTTAGGATGTTACAATACTCCCCTCCTTATTAGAATTTTGTCCCCAAAATTTAAGAATGTACCTGCAAATAATGCTGGATACTGTTGCCTCATGTCCTCCTTACGTTCCCAAGTCATTTCCTGTGTCAAAACGTCTTGCCACAACACTTTGACTAATGGAACGGTCTTGCTCCGAAGGTGCCTGTTCTCAAACTCTAGAATCTTCACAGGGACTGAGGGCTAAGTTAAACTTTCTTTCAATTCTACTGGCTGATTTTGAGTACATGTGAAGGGTTAGGAAAGTATTTATTGAGTTGAGAAACATGGAACACATTGTGGAGGTGAGACAACTTTGGGGGTAGGGCTATTTGATATGCCACCGGACCGACTCTCTTAAGAATCTGATAGGGACCTCTGAATCGCAGATGTAATTTTCGCGCTTTTAGTGATCTCCCTATGCCTGTCATTGGGGTTACTTTGAGGAATACATGGTCTCTCTCATTGATCTCAAGTGGTTTCCTCCTCTGATTGGCATAATTTTCTTGCCTCTGTTGGGCAACTCTCATCTTTTCCCTAATCATACGGAGTTGTTCCGTAGTCTGGCGAACTATGTTTGGCCCTAATACTATTTCCTCACCGACTTCTGTCCAACAAAGTGGGGACCTACATTCTCTTCCGTAGAGGGCTGCGTACGGTGCCATGCCTATACAAGAGTGATAGCTGTTGTTGTAGGCAAATTCTACTAATGGCATAGGCATCGCATGTGCCTTCTTGCTCCAGTGCGCACGATCGGAGCATATGCTCGAGAGTTTGTATTGTTCTCTCCGATTGGCCATCAGTCTGAGGATGGTATGCTGTGCTAAACCTCAACTGTGTCCCTAAGGCATTCTATAGAGGTTGCCAGATTCACGAGGTGAATCTGGGATATCTGTCGGACACTATGCTAGTTGGCACTCCGTGAAGCCTCACTATTTCCTTAATGTAGAGTTGGGCTAGTTTTTCTAAGGAAAATGTGATCTTGATGGGTAAAAAGTGAGCAGACTTGGTAAGTCTATCCACAATTACCCAGATAGAATCATGATTGGAAGGTGTTCTAGGCAATCCTACTACGAAATCCATGGTAATTTGATCCCATTTCCACTTAGGTATAGCAAAAGGTTGTAGCATTCCCGAGGGTTTTTGGTGTTCTATTTTGACTTGTTGACAAGTCAGACACTTATCCACGTGGTCGACTATGTCTTTCTTCATTCCTTGCCACCAAAATTTCTTTTTCAGGCCTTGGTACATCTTGGTCATACCGGGATGAACGGTATACATGCTCCTATGGGCCTCATCTAATATTTTATTCCTCAACTTAGGGTCACTAGGAATTACTACCCTATTCCTAAACAACAGTACGTCATCCTCTGATTCGAGAAAATCGAATTGTTTTCTTAAGGCATCTAGGGTTTCATCCTTAATTTGGGCTTTCTTGATTTGAGCCCTCAGGTCGCATTCTATTTGAAACTCACTTATCTCTAACTTTTCATTAGCCAACACAGTATTCAAGCCTAGGTCTCTAAATTTCTCAATAATTTTCATCTCCTCGACCATCAAGTGGGCTACCTGAATGGATTTCCTACTTAAGGCATCGGCAACTACGTTGGCTTTCCCTAGGTGGTACTTAAGCTCAAAGTCATAATCTTTCAATAAATCTACCCATCTCCTCTGCCTAATGTTCAACTCCTTCTGATAAAAAAGATACTTAAGGCTTTTATGGTCAGAGAAGATTGTAAACCTAGCTCCGTATAATAGGTGTCTCCAAATTTTCACTGCAAAGATGACGGCCGCTAACTCTAGGTCATGGGTTGGGTAGTTCTCTGCATTTAGCTTAAGTTGTCTTGAGGCATATGCCACCACTTGCTTATTTTGCATAAGCACACAGCCAAGTCCTTTCTTTGAGGCATCAGTGTATACCTCAAAAGGCTCCGATGGGTCAGGTATGGTAAGCACAAGGGGTGTGGTCAACCTATCCTTTGGAGTTTGAAAGCATGTTTCGCACTCTGCTGACCATTTGAAAGGTATGTTCTTTCGGGTTAGTCTAGTCATAGGGAGGACTGTCTCCGAAAATCCATTTATGAACCTCCTATAGTACCCAGCTAAACCCAAAAAGCTTCTAATTTTGGTTATGGTTTGAGGTCTCTCCCAGTTCCTAACAGTCTCCGTCTTACTAGGGTCTACAGCTACGTTTTGCCTATTGATCACATGCACTAAAAACTTTACTTCTTCTAACCAAAACTCGCATTTCTCTATCTTGGCATATAGCTGTTTCTCTCGTGGTACTTGCAATATCAGTGCAAGATGTTCTTGATGCTCTTCTTCACTCCGAGAGTAAATTAGAATGTCATCAATGAACACTACGACGAATTGGTCTAGGTAAGGTCGGAAAATGCGGTTCATGTAATCCATGAACACCGCAGGGGCATTGGTTAGCCCGAATGGCATCACTAGGAACTCATAGTGGCCATAATGCGTTCTGAACGCGGTCTTGGGGATATCTTCATTCTTAACCCAGAGCTGATGGTATCCTGATCTAAGGTCAATTTTTGAAAACACAGTCGCTCCTCGCAACTGGTCCAACAAATCATCTATGCGGGGAAGGGGATATTTGATTTTGATAGTCACCTTATTTAACTACCTATAGTCTATACATAGTCTTAGGCTTCCGTCCTTCTTTTTCAGAAAGAGGACTGGGGCTCGCCAGGGTGAAACACTAGGTCTAATAAACTTCTTGTTCAGCAAGTCGTTTATTTGGGCCTTCAGCTCCTGCAATTCAGGTGGGGCCATACGGTAAGGTGTGATAGATATGGGTCCATTTCCGGGCATAAGATCTATGCAGAATTCTATTTCTCTCTCGGGAGGCAACTCATGTATTTCATCGGGGAAAATATCACTAAAAGCCCTGACCACTAGAATTACTCTTATTCTCTCTTCTAGACTTAAAGTTCTAGGTTGTTCAATAGTACATGCATTTAAATAGATCATAGATTTAGCAACGCAATCTAAAACAACACGATTCTTAGATAACCAATCCATTCCTAAGATTATGTCTATGGTGGACATATTCAAACAGATAAGGTTTGCATGAAAAAGTTTAGAATTAATGGTGATGAGATAGTTTAAGCAAGTATGGGTAGCAATCAGTCTTTTCCCCAAAGGGGTAGAAACATGCAGTTCACACAATAAGGGTTGGGTAGAGAAATTTAGGGTTTTCACACATGCTTCAGAAATGAAAGAGTGGGTGGCTCCAAAGTCAAATAGAATTTTAAAATTAATGTTTTGAATCTTACCCGTTCCCTCTATGAGATCCTTAGTTTGTTCATTGACAACCCCGTCCAGACCAAAGACTCTTCCAACAGCCGGTGTTCGGTTTCCGTTCCCTACAAGATCCTTGGCCTTGCATGCCTTGGCAAAATGTCCTGGTTTCCCGCACTGATAGACGGTGACATAAGGCTGAGCAGGGTAGTGCTCCCTATTGCATTTGCCGCATCGAGGACGGTTCAATCCAGTAGGGGTAGTTATGCTGGTATTTACCTAGGCAGGTTTGAAGTTTGGTTTCCACATATTTAGGTTATTTTGGGTTCTCCGATTGAATTTCTGGTTCACTACAGCCCTATCACTCAAGTTTTTGCTAACGATGCGGCATTTGTTAACTAGCTCCGCATAGTTCTTTATTTCTAGCGGGGCTACTTGGGTTTTTATGTTCCGGTCTAATCCGGCCTCAAATTGGGCTACCTTCCTTCCCTCATCATGTCTAAACTTCAGGTAGGTAGAGAATTTGGCAAGTTCCTCAAACTTGGCCAAATACTCATCAAAGGGTCTCCCCCTCTGTTTCAGCTGCAGAAACTCAATCTCCCTATCCTTTTTAACACTCTCCGGATAATATTTTGCAAGAAAAGATTCCCTAAAGGTTACCCAGGTCAAGGGGTGATTCCTACCCTCGAGTAGCTGTCTGGCTCCTCGCCACCAGTACTCAGCCTCACCTTACAGTTGATAGACTGCGAAGGCTACTCTTTGTGGATTTGGGGTATGAGGAACATTAAACAACTTTTCTAGTTCCCTCAACCATTCCTCAGCTACAACAGGGTCATAGGTACCTCTGAATACCGGAGCCCTATTCTTCTGGAATTCAACCCACCCCAAGTTATTGCCCTCATGGTGCCCATTATCATGTTGATCATGGTTTGGGGTGTTATGGTTACCCTGGGCCTGGCGGAGTACCTAGGTAGTTGCTGAGGCTTGGTCTCTCATAGCTTTTGCCATGTTCTCAAATGCATGCATAATTTGACGAATCATGTCACTTTCAAGTTGCCTATTGTTAGCACCGCTCTTGGTATTTGCCATAGCTTTCTGCTAAACAAAAATATCACTAAGGTGATCAATCTCAATAATACTGTTAAATACAGAAAAGTATAGCAAATAGAGGAGACATGCAACAGTCTAGGGTTCCTAGCACAAACATTGACTCAATTCACTTCAACCGTCATGACTAGTTGAGTTCCTCAAATCAGTGTTTATGTTAGGCTATTCTACCTACGAATTAGCAGAGTTCTAATAACTGTGCTCTGATACCAGAATGTAACGTCCTAGTTTCTTTATTAATTTTATTTGCGGAATTTGGTTATTTAACTTAACTTTGAAAATCCCGGTCGAATTTGTTTTCTTTTTCTCTTTATGTGAGAGTAATAAAAGTCAAGTGTTACTCCAAGGATCGCTTACTCTCGGTTTGGTTATTTAATCTAAGAAACTAGAAGTTACATGTTTGTTACTCTCGGGCAATCCCAAGATTCATTTTTTATACATACAAATATAGTCAGGTGAAAACAAGGTACTAAACCTTCATACATACCCTAATCAGCATACGAGCTACGTCTACAACCATACATATATACATAAGTATCATAGTCAGTGGCACACAGGCCTAAATAGTTAGTAATATAATCCAAAATAGAGTAACTTCTAAGTCACTGCCAAAAAGAAGAGTTAGCTCCCTGCTAGCTGCCCATCACACACCCTCTCTAGGTCCCCGAGGTATTCTCTACCGAAGGGAAAAAGAAAAGGATGTTGACGGCCTTCAGAATTTGGAAGTAACCCAGAAAGGGAACTTCCAGTAGCTCCACCTCAATCTCTAACAGTAGGATGTACATGGTCTATGAACACACTAACGTAGTGAGATATACATCCTAGTAACGTAGATTACCTGTTTTATAAAACCTAATTAGTGGTTCAGCTGCATTACTATGAATACAGGGAAAACTTCCTTCACAATTTAAATGCAGTTCTCAATTATTTAACATCAATCACAAGATATTTCCACACATGAGTTCACAATATATGATCATGCTGAAAAAGCTTTAAATAGATGAAATAGCCATTTTCTTTCAAAAGTAATGCACATTTACCACTACATGCACTTATCAGCCATGCCAAAAACCCAAGTCTCTCCAGGACCTATACAACTGGCTAAACCATTACCATCAATGAAAAACAATCTAATGAAACAGGACAATACCCGACATACCATTTACCAATATAGTAAAGTCCGCCCATATAAGGCAAAAAGGTATTACCCAACATTCCAGGGCGTCCCCCGGTGTGCGCACAAAGTTAGAACCTTAGGATCACCAGTCCCGGATTGGATTACCTCCTCACTAGTGCTAGGCACCTACGTCCGGGACGTATCCCTAGCCAGCCTAGTGTGTCCTTTTCATACAGATCAAATAGTATAACATAGGTTTTCTTGCACAGGTAATGTTTACTCAGTTGTCATTCACCTACCTCTCTGGGCATAATTACAGTTTTACCCCTCCAAGGGCATATGCATTCATTCACAGATGCATGCTAAATTACCTGCCCTTCAAGGCATATCAGTTCACAGATGCATGCTAAAACTCAATTTCAGAGTTGGATGCCACACACTTAGATAGCCTGATAAAAACAGTCAACTTAGCATTTGGTCATCTCAAAAGTCAAACAAAGTCAACCACACCGTCAAATATGACTTATACAGCAAACAACATGCATAAATTTTTATACAAACATCAAAAAGTCATGAACTTTCACCAGAGGCATCATTAATAAATTTCTAACAGTCTCAACTAGTTTTTCAAGAAAGAAAATTGCATTTTGACCCTCAATTTCACAATTCTTTATCAAAAGGTTCCTTTTCACAAAGTAAGGGAAATCAAGGCAATTTCAAACCTTTTAACCACATCCAGCCACCAAAAATAGTTAATTAGAACCTACTACACACATCCAGAAAGATTCTCACATAATTCAACTAGAAATTGGGTCTGAATAAGAATTTTAATATTCTTTATAGTTTTTCTTTCAAAATGGTCCCAATTAAGACCCAATTTCTGTTCTGGATTGTTTCGAGCTAAAACCTAGATGCAGCAAGCTCCTAAGGACTATTTGTGACTTGATGGTAAAGTTTTTACAATAAAAATCAGCACAGAAACCAGACTTTTGCAGCAAAATGCATTACTTTGAAAATTTCTCAAGAAAATGGCCTTAGTGTTTTAGATAGGGTTAGAAGCCATTCTAACCACTCCCATGCTCGCACATAATACCTCACCATCCCATAAAACTAGAATGGACAGGTACCTACCCTCAAACTACTCAGATTACACAATTTTCAACAAAATGGCAGAAATAGTGTTTTTAATTCATTTCAGTCCCTCTAACTAACCCTTTTTTGTTCTGGCCTTTATCAGACCCTAATTAATCTTCCCTCACCAGACTAGGGTCAATTATGAATTGCGCAACAAGTGTGTGCAGTCATATCAGATTAGAGATGGAATTTATGCAGCCATTTTGCCCTTTTCTTACCAAATTTCCTATTAAGGGGTTTTTGGGTTCTAAAAGCCAAACTAGACACCCTTGGTCCCTTTTCTTTCTGGGAATACATACTGGGAAGTCTGGAAGGTGGGGGAATTTGCCTACCCTTTTAGAACCTGAGTACCCAACTTTTAGAGTTGGATAGCTTACTACTTTGCCCGTTACAAGCTTGCCTTGCCTATCTTCCTTCCTAAGGGTATTCTACCCCTACTATCCTTCTCCTTATTCATTGGTATGCTCACTGCCTAATATTTTAGCCCTTCTGATCACGAAAACCATGCTTGGGTTCAATTGGAAGTCCCTTTTATTTAACACAAAATAACCACCCTTATTTCACCCTTTAGTATCTTTACTCACAATTAAGTGGTACTCTCCAAATTCTTTTCTGTGTCCACATGGCTTAGAACCTCTAAGGACAACAATGAGACAACAAAGTAAAATTTCACCATGTTTGACAGCACGAAAGATCCCTCAGAACATCACAAGTTCATTCTTTTACCAATTTCACTACCTAGGGTATTTAGACAAGCCCAAAAGGAAAGTCCCAGTAGGTTTAAAGTGGTTAGAGGCTTAATAAATTGACACACACAATACCAGCATCAACACAGAACCCATAGCCACAACTCAGCAAGCATACTCAGCAGAAAATTTTAAAAAAGGTCCATTTTTGCATTATAAGCTTCCTTAATTAAAATAAAATCCTTGCAAGAGTTTTGGCTACTGTGAGGCTTCACAAGAGTATGTGGAATGCACAAATAATAGTAACAGCAAGTTTACAAGTTCCATTAGGAAAATTTAAGTTAGAACAACATCACAATTCCATGACTTTTTTATTTTAAAACAAAGTCTATTCCATCAATTTCATTTTGTAATTTAGCATTTCTAAAGCCATTCAAGGCTACCTGATACCATCTTGCAGCTTGACAGTAGTTACACTATAGTTTGACAGCAACTTGACAGCAAAAAGGAAAAATCAGAAAAAGAACATCACTCGGTAAAACAACTTCTTAGCTTTACAAATTCGAAATTTCTTGCTACTGCGGCAGAAATTTAATTAATGAAATTGCTCTGGTTTTTAGCATCTTATAATCTCTTTACCCTCTTCTAACTTGGTCTAGTCCAGTTCAAAACCCAATGTACCAGAAAGCACAGAATACAGCAAACACACATTCTACACCAGAAACAGAGTTTTTAGGAATTTTCAGTGAACTTTCGAAGCTTTGATCACCTGTCCAGCAACCTCTGATGGGACATGCGTTTGGGGGCTTTTATAGTTCATCTTCTTAGCTTTCTTTTCACTGCTCACACACTTAAATTGGTTAAGAAATGAGAGACTTATGCTCTCTGAAATTACTATTGCCCAAAACAGAGCCTTACATGATAGCAGCGAGAAGAAGGGTCATAGAGTCTCATACCACCACCATTGATGGATGCTCTTGACTTAGAAATGAAGAAGGAAGGACAACCCTACGTTACCTTGTGTTTTCAGAGGAAAAACGCCGGTTTGAGCTTCTGAATTGCTTGGGAAAACTTGGTGAAGACAGCACCTCTTGATTGTGTGTGTGTGTACAAGATTCTCAACCTCTCCCTTTGCTTCCAGCAGCTAACCACGAGCCTTTAGCCTTCTCTACTGCGTCAGCCTTCTTCCTGAAACTCACTCTCACTTGCTCTCAGTTTTCTGTTTTAGTTTCTAGCTGGTCTCCCTCTCTCTCTCTCGGTTTCACTTCCTTATAAGAAGCCTAAAGCATGTGTGGCTGAAATGATGAAGGAGGTGAGGTGTCCAGTTGCTGATGAATGTTAAAAAACATTAGGACACCTAATGGCGTGTGCTGGCGAGGCTTAGGGGCTGTTTGGGTGGTTTAGTGGGTAGTTAGGCCTCGGGTAGAGCTAGCTTAGGTGAAATGGTTTAAGTGGCCATTTAGTTAAGTTGTAACATGGTTAATTTTGGTTTTTCAGCTTTAATTCTAATTATTTGACCTTGTATATGTTTTCCTAAAATTAGTTACTACATCTATGGCAATAATTGGGTAGTTAATTGCCTCTTAAAGTGGCAATTTCGGTTATTAAGCCATGGGTAACATTAAAGGGGCTAATTTGACATTTAATTTTCATTTATCTCACTTTTAAAAATATGTAACTTGCCCAATTCTTTTAATTTTCCATCAAGTCTCGTGGCTGGTGCTTAGTAGGATAGTTTTGAGTGTCTTTGGGTGGTTAAATTGGGGTTTCTTGGGCTTTAAGTAAGTTAGTGTGCCTTATTTGCAATTTTTCATTTCTATCTTTTTAGTCCCTAAATTTCTACTTGAGAAAATGTGTCCCTTTAGGACTTTTCTTGAGGTTGGGGTCCCTTAATCAAGTCTTAGGGTATCTCTAGAGTGTCCTAGGGTAGTTTTCTACGGTCAAATAGGTCTCTCCTGCTCTTTTATATTCGATAAAAGAAAAGAGGCGAAAACTAAATAATTTCTTTCAGTTTAGTCCCTAGGGTTAGGGTTAGGATTCCTCTGGCACTTTTTCCCTGAGTTTTCGATCTCTTGACCTTTAACTATAGTTTCTAATCCTATTTTCAGTCAAAATCATGTGCAAACAAATTCAATCGATCACACATCCAAAAAGTCAAACATGTCACAGAAAAAACAACAAAAAATTTCTGGTCAAACTCAGGTTTAAATTTTCAGGATGTTACAGATGTTGCATAGGTAATCTTAATTTAACTAACCATGGTACTCTTCTTTTAGCTTATAGGAAATCCTTGGTCTGTTTAATTACATGTATGCATTATTATTGCGATTCTAAAAGTTATAGCCAAATTTACTACAACATTAATGTAATATGGTATGTTTGAGCAATTTTGATCTCTTACATTGTTCACTATTGTGCATTGTTTGAATGTTAACCTTTTTAACGATATCCTATGTCTTGCACAAATAACTTTTCTTGAAAAGGATTTCAATGCAGTCAAGGGATATATATCACATTGAATGCAACCTTATACAATATCGATAAGAATTTCAGAAGAACATGTCATCTTGGTTTGTAAACGCAATGCTCATTGCAATATTTTTGTACCTGTAGCATAGCATGGATTTAAGGTTTTGTATTTTCGGGTTTAGGGTTTTTGGTATATGGTTTAGGGTTTAGGGTTTTGTGTTTTGTGTTTTGTGTTTGGGATTTAGCATTTAGCATTTAGGGTTTAGGGTTTAGAGTTTGGGGTTTTGGATTTAGGGTTTAGGGCTTTAGGTTTAGGGTTTGGGGTTTAGGGTATAGGGTATAGGGTTTTCGATTTAGAGTTTTAGTTTACAGTTTCGGGTTTAGGGTTTAGGTTTTATGCTTTGCGGTTTAAGGTTTACGGTTTACGTTTTAAGATTTGGGGTTTAGGGTTTAGGGTTTGCGATTGGGGTAAGGGCTTAGGGTTTGGAGTTCACGGTTTAAGGTTTAGGGTTTAGGCTTTAGGCTTTGGAATTTTGGGTTTAGGGTTTTGGGTTTATGGATCCGGTTTAGGGTTTAGGGCTTAGTGTTTAGGGTTTGGGATTTAGGTCTAAGGGTTTAGGGTTTAGGGCTTAGTTTTTAGGATTTAGGGTTTAAGGTTTAGAATTTACCGATTAGGGTTTAGGGTTTAGGGTTTGGGGTTTATGGTTTAGGGTTTAGGGTTTAGGGTGTGAGATTTAGGGGTTAGGGTTTTGGGTTTAGGGTTCAGGGTTTAGGATTTAAGGTTTAGGATTTAAGGTTTAGGATTTAGGGTTTCGAGATTAGGGGTTTCAGCTTAGGGTTTAGGGTTTAGGGTTTTGGGGTTGGGGTTTAAGGTTTAGGGTTTGGGGATTGCAGTTCAGGGTTTAGGGTTTAAGATTTAGTATTTGATGTTTAGGGTTTAGGGTTTGGGGTTTGGTGTTTACAATTTTGGGTTTTGGATTTATGGTTTATGGTTTAGGGTTTAGGGTATAAGCTTCAGGGTTTAGTGTTTAGGGTTTGGGATTTATGGTTTAGGGTTTAGGGTTTGGGGTTTAGGATTTAAGATTTAGGTTTATAGGTTTAGGGATTAGGTTTAGGGTTTAGTGTTCAGGGCTTAGAGTTTAGGTTTTGCGTTTAGGGTTAGGGTTAGGGTTTAGGGTTTAAAGTCTAGGCTTCAGCGTTTATGGTTTAATGTTTGGGATTGGGGTAAGGGCTTAGGGTTTAGACTTCACGGTTTGGGGTTTGGGTTTAGGGTTTGGGGTTTAGGGTTTAGGGGTGTGTATTTAGGGTTTAGGGTTTGGGGTTTGGAGTTTAAGGTTTAGGGTTTAGGGTTTGGAGTTTATGGTTTAAGGTTAAGGGTTTAGGCATTAGTGTTTAGTGTTTGGGATTTAAGGTTTGGGGTTTTTGGTTAAGGGTTTAGGGCTCAGGGTTTCAGGTTTGGGGTTTAGGGTTTAGGATTTAGGGTTTAGGTTTAGGTGTTTAGGGTTTAGGGTTAATGGTTTAGGGAGTAGGGTTTAGGGTTTAGTGGCTAGGGTTTGGGATTTAGCATTTAGAGTTTAGGGTTTATGGTTTAGGGATAACTGTTTAAGGCTTAGAGTTTCGGGTTCAGGATTTAGTGTTTAGGTTTTAGGGTTTGGAATTTGGGATTTAAGGTTTACGATTTTGGATTAGGGTTTGCGGTTAGTGTTTATAGTTTATAGTTTCGGGTTTAGGTTTTTCGGTTTAGCGTTTAGGATTTAGGGTTTAGGGTTTAGGGTTTAGGATTTAAGGTTTTGGGATTTGGGATGTGGACTTTATGGTTTAGGGTTTATGGTTTAGGGTTTACTGTTTATAGTTTTGGGTTTAGGGCTTAGGATTTTAGGTTTTGGAGTTTGGGGTTTAAGGTCTAGGGTATCGGAATTAGAGTTCACGGTTTAGGGTTTAGGGTTTAGGATTTAGGGCTAAGGGTTTGGTGTTTAGGGTTTTAGATTTAGCATTTAGGGTTTAGGGTTTGGGGTTTAGGGCTTAGGGTTTGGGATTGGTGTAAAGGCATAAGGTTTGGAGTTCAAAGTTTAGGGTTTGGGTAAAAGGGGTTTAGTGTTCAGGATTTAGGGTTTATTGTTTAGGGTTTAAGGTTTGGTGTTTAGGGTTTATGGTTTAGGGTTTGGGGCTTAGGGTTTATGGTTTATGGTTTAGGGTTTAGGGTTTAGGGTCTTGGATTTAGGGTTTAGGGCTTAGGATTTAGGGTTTAGGTTTTGGGTTTGGGGTTTAAAGTTTAGGGTTTAGGGTTTAGTGTTTGGTGTTTAATGTTTAGGGTTTAAGGTTTGGGGTTTGGGATTTAGGGTTTTAGGTTTTGGGATTAGGGATTAGGGTTTAGGGTTTAGGGTTTAGGGTTTGGGCTTTAGGGTTTTGAGTTTTGGTTTTAGGGTTTGTGGTTTAGGGTTTATAGTTTACAGTTTCGGGTTTAGGGTTTAGGGTTTAGGCTTCAAGGTCTAAGGTTTAGGGTTTAGGATTGGGGTAAGGGCTTATGGTTTGGAGTTCACGATTTAGGGTTTGGGTTTAGTGTTTAGGGTTTGTGATTTAGGGTTTGGGGTTTGGGGTTTAAGGTTTAGTGTTTAGGAATTAGGGTTTAGGGTTTGGAGTTTATGGTTTAAGGATTAGGGGTCAGGATTTAGTGTTTAGTGTTTGGGATTTGATGTTTAGGGTTTTCGGATTAGGGTTTAGGGTTTATGGTTTGGGGTTTAGGGTTTGGGATTTAGGGTTTAGGGTTTAGGATTTAGGGTTTAGGGTTTATTGTTTAGGGTTTAGGGTTTATTGCTAAGGGTTTGGGATTTAGCGTTTAGGGATTACTATTTACAGTTTAGGGTTTATAGAGTTTCAGGTTTAGCATTTAGTGTTTAGTGTTTGGGCATTTATGGATTAAGGTTTAGAGTTTTGGTTTTAGGGTTTAGGGTTTGGGATTTAAGGCTTAGGGTTTTTAGTTTATGGTTTAGAGTTTAGGGTTTGGGGTTTAGGGTTTAGGGTTTTTGGTTTAGGGTTTATGGTTTAGGGCTTTGGGTTTTGGGATTTCAGTTTAGGATTTAGTGTTTAGGGTTTCAGATTTAGTGTTTAGAGTTTAGGGTTTAGGGTTTAGGGATTACTATTTAGGGTTTAAAGTTTCGGGTTTATGATTTAGAGTTTTGGGTTTAGGGGTTAGTGTTTATAGTTTACAGTTCCGAGTTTAGGATTTAGTGTTATGGGTTTAGGGTTTAAGATTTAGGGTTTAAGGTTTAGGGTTTACGATTTGGGTTTTGGGATTTAGGGTTTTGTGTTTTTGGTTTTGGGTTTAGGGTTTGGGGTTCAAATTTAGGGTTTTGGGTTTGTGGTTTACTGTTTACAGTTTACAGTTTTGAGTTTAGGGTTTAGGATTTTGGGGTTTCGAGTTTATGGTCTAGGGTTTGGTAATTAGAGTTCAAGGTTTAGGGTTTAGAGTTTTGGATTTAGTGCTTATGGTTAGGAGTTTAGGGTTTAAGATATCGGGTTTTAGATTTAGCATTTAGGGTTTAGGGTTTGGGGTTAAGGGCTTAGGGTTCAAGATTTAGGGTTTTAGAATTAGCGTTTGGGGTTTAGGGCTTAGGGTTTGGGATTGGGGTAAGGGCATAAGATTTAGAGTTCATAGTTTAGGGTTTGGGTTTTAAGCTTTAGTGTTCAGGATTTAGGGTTTATTGTTTAGGGTTTAGGGTTTGGGGTTTGGTGTTTAGGGTAGGGTTTAGGGTTTGGGACTTAAGATTTAGTGTTTAGGTTTTGGGTTGACGGTTTTGGCTCTATGCTGTAAGGTTTAGGGTTTATGGTTTAGGGTTTATGGTTTATAGTTTAGGGTTTAGGGTTTTGTGTTTTGGGTTTAGAGTTTAGCGCTTAGAATTTAAGGTTTAGGGTTTAAAGTTTAGGGTTTATGGCTTAGGGTTTAGGGTTTTAGGTTTTAGGTTTATGCTTTAGGGTTTAGGGTTTGGTGTTTAGGATTTAAGGTTTAGGGTTTGATATTTAGGGTTTACGTTTTTGAGGTGTAAGATTTAGGGTTTACGATTTACGGTTTAGTGTTTAGGGTTTTGGGTTTTGAATTTTGGGTTTAGGGTTTTTGGTTTAGGGTTGGGGAATTAGTGTTTAGTCTTTAGGGTTTAGCATTTTGGGTTTCGGGTTTGGAATTTAGGGTTTAGGTTTTGTGGTTTGGAGTTTAAGGATTAGGGTTTGGGTTATAGGTTTAGGATTTAGGGTATAGGGTTTTAGGTTTAGGGTTTACAATTTACAATTTCGGGCTTAGGGTTTAGCCTTTAGGGTTTAAGGTTTAGGGTTTAGGATTGGGGTAAGAGCTTAGGGTTTGGAGTTCATGGTTTAGGGTTTGGATTTTGGGTTTTGGGTTTTGTGATTTAGTGGTTACGGTTTAGGGTTTAGTCTTTGGGTTTAGGGTTTAAAGTTTAGGGTTTATGGTTTATGGTTTAGGGTTTATGCTTTAGGGTTTAAGGTTTGGCATTTAGAGTTTAGGGTTTATGGTTTGATGTTTAAGGTTTACGGTTTACGGTTTGGGGTCTATGATTTAGGGTTTATGGTTTAGGGTTTAATGTTTAGTGTTTAGTGTTTAGGTTTTAGGGTTTCCAGTTTTGGGTTTCGGGTATGGTGTTTAGCGTTGGGGAATTAGTGTTTAGCATTTTGGGTTTAGGGTTTTGGGTTTGATGTTTAGGCTTTACGGTTTACGGCTTGGGGTGTACAATTTAGGGTGTAAGGTTTAAAGTTTAGAGTTTAGTGTTTAAGTTTTAGGGTTTCGGGTTTGGGGTTTAGCGTTGGGGAATTAGTGTTTAGCATTTTGGGTTTAGGGTTTAGAATTTGGTATTTGGAGTTTAAGGATTAGGGTTTGGGATTTAGGGTTTAGGGTTGCAGTCTATGGTTTAATGTTAAGGATTTAAGGTTTAGGGTTTAGGGTTTAAGGTTTGGGGTATAAGGTTTTGGGTTTTTGTTTTCGGGTTTTAGGTTTACGGTTTACAGTTTCGGGTTTTGGGTTTAGGCTTCAGGGTTTAAGGTTTAGGGCTTGGGATTGGGGTAAGGACTTAGGGTTTAGGGTTTTGTGTTTATGGTTTATGGTTTGTGATTTAGTTGTTAGGGTTTGGCGTTTAGGGTTTAAGGATTAAGGTTGGGGATTTAGGGTTTAGGGTTTAGAGTTTAGTGTTTGGGATTTAAAGTTTAGGCTTTTCGATTTAGGGTTTAGGGTTTAAGGTTTGGGGTTTAGGGTTTGGGATTTAGGGTTTTGGGTTTTTAGTTTAGGGTTTTGGGTTTATGGTTTATGGTTTACAGTTTAGTGTTTAGGGTTTGGGATTTAGCGTTTAGAGTTTACAGTTTCGGGTTTAAGGTTTAAGGTTGAGGGTTTGGCATTTACGATTTAGGGTTTAGAGTTTATGGTTTAAGGTTTAGGGCTCAGGGTTTACTGTTTTGTGTTTGAGATTTAAGGCTTAGGGTTTTCGATTTGCGGTTTAGGGTTTAAGGATTAAGGTTTGGGGTTTACTGCTTAGGGTGTGGGTTAAGGGTTTAGGGTTTAGGGCTTAGGGTTTATGGTTTAGGGTTTAGGGTTTGGGATTTCGCGTTTAGAGTTTACAGTTTCGGGTTTAGGGTTTGGGTTTTAGGGTTTATGGATTTAGGTTTATGGTTTAAAGTTTCGGGTTTAGGGTTTAGTGTTCAAGGTTTGGGATTTTGGGTTTTGTGTTTTGGGTTTTGGGTTTAGGGTTTAGGATTTAGGGTTTAGGGTTTAGGGTTTATGATTTAGGATTTAGTGTTTGGGGTTTGGGATTTAGGATTTTGTGTTTTTGGTTTTGGGATTAGGGTTTAGGATTTAGGGTTTGGAGTTTGGGTTTTGGTGTTTTTAAGTTTTGTGTTTGGGGTTTATGGTTTAGAGTTTAGGATTTTGGGATTTGGGGTTTAGGGTCTAGGGTTTGGGATTTCGAGATCTGGGTTTAGGGTTTCGAGTTTGGGGTTTAGGCTTAGGGTTTAAGATTTCAAGTTTTAGACTTAGCATTAAGGGTTTGGGGTTTTAGGTATAGGGTTTAGGGTTTGGGATTGGGATAAGGGCATAAGGTTTGGAGCTTACAGTTTAGGGTTTGGGTTTTAGGGTTTAGTGTTCAAGATTTAGTGTTTATTGTTTAGGGTTTAGGATTTAGGGTTTGGGGTTTGGTGTATAGGGTTTATGGTTTGGGGTTTAGGGTTTAGGGTTTATGCTTAAGGGTTTAAGGTTTAGTGTTTAGAGTTTAGGGCTTAGGGTTTGACATTTAGGGCTTGGGGCATACAGTTTTAGGTTTATGATTTAGGGTTTAGGGTTTAGGGTTTTAAGATTAAGGTTTAGGGTTTTCGGCTTAGGATTTAGGGTTTAGCGTTGAGGAATTATTGTTTAGTGTTTTGGGTTTAGGGTTTGTAATTTACGGTTTAGGTTTTAGGGTTGGCAGTTTAAGGATTAGGGTTTTGGATTTAGGGTTTAGGGTTTGGACTTTATGGTTTAAAGTTAAGGATTTAGGGTTTAGTGTTTAGGGTTTAGGGTATAGGGATTCGGGTTTACAGTTTACAGTTTCGGGTTTAGGGTTTAGGCTTTAAGGTTTGGGGTTTAGGGTTTGGGATTTAGGGTTTTGGGTTTTGGGGTTATGGTTCAGGATTTAGGGTTTAGGGTTTGGGATTCAACATTTAGAGTTTACAATTTCGGGTTTAAGGTTTAGGGTTTGGGTGTTAGGGTTTAGTGTTCAAGGTTTGGGATTTAGGGTTTAGGGTTTAGCATTTAGGGTTTAGGGTTTAGGGTTTAGGGTATAAGATTTAGGGTTTGGGGTTTAGGATTTAGGATTTTGGGTTTTGGGTTTTGGGATTAGGGTTTAGGGTTGAGGGTTTGGGATTTGGGGTTCGGGGTTTGGGGTTTAGGTTCTAGGGTTTAGGAATTGGAGTTCTGGGTTTAGGGTTTAGGGTTTAGGATTTAGGGCTTAGGGTTTGGTGTTTAGGGTTTAAGATTTCGGGTTTTTGATTTAGCTTTTAGGGTTTAGGGTATAGGATTTAGGGTTTGGAGGGCTTAAGGTTTAGAGCTCACAGTTTAAGGTTTGGGTTTTAGGGTTTAGTGTTCAGGATTTAGCGTTTATTATTGAGGGTTTAGGGTCTAACATTTGGGGTTTGGTGTTTAGGGTTTAGGGTTTGGGGCTTAGGATTTAGGGTTTATGTTTTGGGTTTAGGGATTAAAGTTTAGGGTTCAGGGTTTAGGGTTTGGTGTTTAGACTTTTGGATTTAGGGTTTACGGTTGGGGTGTACGATTTAGGGTTTAGGGTTTGTGTTTAGTGTTTAGGATTTAGGGTTTAGGGTTTCAAATTACAGGATTAGGTTTTTTGGTTTAGGGTTTGGGATTTAGGGTTGGGGAATTATTGTTTAGGGTTTAAGGTTTACGATTTGGAATTTAGGGTGTAAGTTTTAGTGTTTGAAGTTTAAGAATTAGGGTTTGGGATTTAGGGTTTAGGGTTTCGAATTTATGGTTTAAAGTTAAGGATTTAGGGTCTAGGGTTTAGGTTATAGGGTTTTGGATTTACGGTTTGGGGTTTAGGGTTTACAGTTTACAGTTTTGGGTTTAGGGTTTAGGCTTCAGGGTTTACAATTTAGGGTTTCGGATTCGGGTAAGTGCTTAGGGTTTGGAGTTCACGGTTTAGGGTTTCGATTTGGGGTTTAGGGTTTAGGGTATTTGATTTAGTGGTTAGGATTTGGGGTTTAGGGTTTAAGGTTTACGATTTAGGGTTTAGAGTTTTTGGTTTGTGGTTTAGGGATTAGGGTTTAGTGTTTAGTGTTTGGGATTTAAGGCTTAGGGTTTTCGATTAACGGTTTAGGGTTTATGGTTTGGAGATTAGGGTTTGTGATTTAGAGTTAAGGTTTTTTGGGTTTATGGTTTAGGTTTTAGGGTTTAGGGTGTAGGGTTTAGTGTATATGGTTTGAGATTTAGTGTTTAGAGTTTACAGTTTCGAGTTTAGGGTTTAATGATTTAGGTTTATGGTTTAAAGTTTCGAGTTTAGGGTTTGGGGTTCAAGGTTTGGGATTTACGGTTTATGGATTAGATTTAGGGATTAGGGTTTAAGATTTAGGGTTTCGGGTTTGTCCTTTGGGATTTATGATTTTGTGTTTTGGGTTTGTGGTTTAGGGTTTAGGGTTTTGGGATTTGAGGTTTGTGGTTTAGGGTTTAGGGTTTAGGGTTTTGGGATTTGAGGTCTGGGGTTTAGGGTCTAGGGTTTGGGAATTGGAGTTCTGGGTTTAGGGTTTTGGGATTTGAGGTCTGGGGTTTAGGGTCTAGGGTTTGGGAATTGGAGTTCTGGGTTTAGGGTTTAGGGTTTAGGATTTAGGACTTAGGGTTTGGTGTTTGGGGTTTAAGATTTCGTGTTTTATTTTTAGCATTTGGCGTTTAGGTTTGGGGTATAAGTTTTAGGGTTTGGAATTAGGGAAAGGGCCTATGGTTTGGAGCTCACAGTTTAGGGTTTGGGTTTTAGGGTTTAGTGTTCAGGATTTAGGGTTTAGGGTTTATGGTTTGGGGTTTGGTGTTTAGGGTTTAAGGTTTAGGGTTTGGGGCTTAGGATTTAGGGTTTAGGCTTAGGGTTTTGGGCTTTGGTTTTATGCTTTAGGGTTTAAGGTTTAGAGGTTTGGGTTTTTGGTTTATGGCTTTGGGTTTAGGGTTCATGGTTTATGGTTTAGGGTTTAGTATTTAGGGCTTAAGAGTTAGGGTTTAGGTGTTGGGATTAGGGTTTTGGTTTTATGCTTTAGGGTTTGCTGTTTAGAGTTTAGGGTTTAGGGTTTAGGGTTTAGGGATTAGGGATTTCTGTTTAGGGTTTAGGGTTTAAGGTTTAGGATTTGGGGTTTAGGGTTTCGAGTTTCAAGTTTAGGGTTTTCAGTTTAGGGTTTGGGGTTTAGGGTTAGGGAATTAGGGTTTAGGGTTATAGGGTTTTGGGTTTAGGGTTTGAATTTAGGGTTTAAGGTATGGGGTTTCGAATTTAACGAGTTGTGTTTGGGATTTAGGGTTTAGGGTTTGGAGTTTATGGTTTATGGTTTAAGGCTAAGGATTTAGGGTTTAGGGCTTATGATTTAGGGTTTAGGTTTAGGGTTTAGGGTTTAGGGTTCAGAGTTCAGGGTGTAAGGTTTGGTGTTTAGAGTTTGGAGTTTAGGGTTTGATGTTTAGAGTTTTGGGTTTAGGGTTAGGGGTTTACGATTTAGGGTTTGGGGTTTAGGGTTTAGGGTTTAAGGTTTAAGGTTTAGAGTTTAGCATTTAGGGATTTGGGTTTAGGATTTTGGGTTTAGGGTATGGGTTTAGGGTTTTCGCTTTACGAATTTGGGTTTAGGGTTTCGAGTTTAGGGTTTTCAGTTTAGGGTTTACGGTTTAGGGTTCAGGGTTGGGGAATTAGGGTTTAGGGTTTTAGAATTTTGGGTTTGGGGTTTTGGGTTTAGGGTTAGGAATTTAGGGTTTAGGGTTTGGGGTTTGGAGTTTATGGATTAGGGTTTGGGATTTAGGATTTAGGGTTTGGAGTTTATGGTTTAAGGTTATGTATTTTGGGTTTGGGGTTTGGGGTATAAGGTTTGGGGTTTAGGGTTTACAGTTTACAGTTTCGGGTTTAGGGTTTAGGGTTTAAAGTTTGGGGTTTAGGGTTTTGGGTATAGGGTTTTGGGTTTTGGGTTTATGATTTACAGTTTAGGGTTTGGGGTTTAGGGTTTAGGGTTTGGTCTTTAGGGTTTAAAGTTTGGGGTTTGGGTTTAAATTTAGTGTTTAGACTTTGGGATATTGGGTTTAGGGTTTATGGTTTAGGGTTTGGGGTTTAGGATTTAGGGGTTTGGGTTTTGGGTTTAGGTTTTAGTGTTTAAGGTTTGGGGTTTATGGTTTTTTGTTTAGGGTTTAGGGTGTAGGGTTTAGTGTTTAGGGTTTAGGTTTTAGGGTTTGGGATTTAGCTAGGTTTTGGGGTTTGGGGTTTTGGTTTAAATTTAGTGTTTAGAGTTTTTGATTTTGGGTTTAGGGTTTATGGTTTATGGTTTAGGGTTTGGGGTTTAGGATTTAGGGGTTTATGTTTAGGGTTTAAAGTTTAGGGTTTAGGTTTTAGTGTTTAAGGTTTTTGGTTGATGGTTTAAGGTTTAGTGTTTAAGATTTAGTGTTCAGGGATTGGGATTTAGGGTTTAGGGTTTAGTGTTTGGGGCTTCGGATTTAGCTTTTAGGTTTTGGGTTTAGGGTTTAAAGTTTAGGATTTACGGTTTACGGTTTCGGGTTTTGGGTTTCGGGTTTAGGTTTTGTGATTTAGGGTTTAGGGTTTGTGGTTTGGAGTTTAAGGTTTAGGGTTTCAAATTTATGGTTTATGGTTTGGAGTTTATGGTTTATGGTTCAGTGTTTAGGGTTTGGGATTTAAAGTTTATAGCTTCTGGTTTATGGTTTAGGATTTTGGATTTCGGGTTTAGGGTTTAGGGTTCAGGATTTTTGATTTAGGGTTTAGGGTTTATGGGTTAGGCTTTTGGGTTTAAACTTTAGGGTTTAGGGATTACTATTTGGTGTTTGGGGTGTTGAGTTTGGGGTTTATGATTTAGCATTTAAGGTTTAAGGTTTAGGGTTTGCAATTTGGAATTTAGGGTATAGAATTTTTTATTAGGGTTTCGTGTTTAGGGTTTACATTTTACAAATTCTGGTTTACAGTTTATGGTTTAGGGTTTAGGGTTTGGGGTTTAGGATTTAAGGTTTTGGGTTTATGCTTTAATGTTTAGGGTTTAGGGTTTAGGGTTTAGGGTTAAGGGCTTGGGATTTAGGGTTTTGGGTTTTGGATTTATGGTTTAGGATTTCGGTTTTAAGGTTTAAGGTTTAATGTTTAGGGTTTAGGGTTTGGGGTTTGGGATTTAGGGTTTGGGGTTTAGGGTTTAGGGTTTTGGGTGTGTTGTTTAGGGTTTACAGTTTACAATTTCGGGTTTAGTGTTTAGGGTTTTAGATTTTGGGGTTTAGGGTTTAGAATTTAGGGTTTAAGGTTGAAGATTCATGGTTTTAGATTTAGCGTTTAGGGTTTAGGGTTTAGGATTAGGGTAAGGGCTTAGGGTTTGGATTTCACAATTTAGGGTTTGGGTTTAGGGTTTATGGTTTAGGTTTTAGGGTTTGACGTTTTGTGTTACAGCCTTAGGGTTTGGGGTCTTGGATTTAGGGTTTAGGGTTTTCGGTTTATCAGTTAGCGTTTGAGATTTTTGTTTTCTAGTTTACGGTTTAGGATTTAAGGTTTATGTTTAAGGGTTTAAGGTTTCGATTTAGGGTTTGGAGCTTAGGATTAAGGGTTTAGGTTTTTGGTTTTGGGATTAAAGTTTACGGTTTTCAATTTAGCGTTTAGGGATTTGGGTTTATGGTTTAGTGTTTTAGGTTTAGGGTTTGTGATTTAAAGTTTAGGGTGTGAGGTTTGAGGTTTAAGGTTTAAGGTTTGGGATTTAGGGTTTAGGGTTTTGAGTTAATGGTTGAAGGTTTAGGGTTTAGTGTTTGGGGTTGAAGGTGTAGGGTTTTTGGTTTAGGATTTAGGATTTAGGGTTTAGGGTTTAGGGTTTTGGGGTTTAGAATTTAAGGTTTAAGGTTTTGTGTTTTTTGTTTAGGGTTTAGGGTTTAGGGTTATGGGTTTAGTGTTTAGGGTTTGGGATTTAGCGTTCAGGGTTTTGTGTTTAGGGTTTGGGATTTAGCATTTAGGGTTTAGGATGTGGTGTTTGGGATTTAGCATTTAGGGTTTAGGGTTTGGGGTTTAGGATTTAGGGTTTTAGGTTTAGGGTTTAGGGTTTAGGATTTATCGTTTTCAGTTCAGGGTTTTGGGTTTGATGTTTACTATTTAGGGTTTAGGGTTTAAGGTTTTGGATTTTGGGTTTTGGGTTTTGGATTTTGGATTTTGGGCTTTTGATTTAGGGTTTGGAATTTAGGGATCAAGGTTTCGGGTTTAGGAATTAGGGTTTTGGGTTTTGGGTTTATGGGTTAGGGTTTAGCATTTGGGATTTAGCATTCAGGGTTTAGGGTTTAAAGTTTAGGGTTTGAGGTTTCGAATTTATTGTTTAGGGTTTCATGTTTAGGATTTAGGGTTTATGGTTAAGGGTTTCATGTTTCGGATTTAAGATTGGGGGTTTGGGGTTTACGATTTAGGATTTAGGGTTTGGGGTTTGAGGTTTAAGATTCAGTGTTTAGGGTTTCGATTTTAGGGTTTAGGGTTTATGGGTTATGGCTTAGGTTTTGGGGTTTAAGGTCTATGGTTTAGGGTTTAGGGTTTAGTGTTTAGGGTTTGAAATTTAGGGATTAGGGTTTTGGGTTTAGGGTTTGGGGTGTAGGATTTAAGATTTAGGGTTTTGGGTATAGGGTTGACGATTTTGGGTTTGGGGTTCAGGGTTTAAGGTTTTGGGTTTTGGGGTTTATGGTTTAGGTTTTGGATGTTGCAGTTTAGGGAATTGGATTTTGGGATTAGGGTTTGGGGTTTAGGCTTTACAGTTTACAATTTTCAGTTTACGGTTTAGGGTTTACTCTTTAGGGTTTTTGTTTCAGGGTTTAATGTTTTGGGTTTATGGTTTAAAGTTTAGGGTTTGGTGTTTAGGGTTTGGGTGTTAGGGTTTAGGGTTTAGGGTTTAGGATTTAGGATTTAGTGTTTAAGATTTAGGGTTTAGGGTTTAGGTTCTAGGGTTTGGAATTTAGGGTTTAGGGTTATGGATTAGGGTTTACAGTTCTGGCTTTTAGGCTTACGGTTTGCAGTTTAGGGTTTACAATTTATATTTTTGAGATTAGGGTTTAGCGTTTTCAGTTTTGTGGTTTTGGAGTTTCGGGTTTAGGGTCTAAGGTTTACATGTCTTTCAATGGCGACACTTGGCGCCACTGAAAAATATCACATGTTTCAATGTCCAGTGAAGACCACCGCCTCTGGCTGCCGGACCTCTGCCCCGGGTTGTCGGACTGCCGCCTCCGGCCGTCGGATCTCCACTTTCAGGACCTCGTTATATTTTTAAAAAAAATGGCGCATGGACGGGTTCACATGGCGACTTTCCAAGGTCGCCACCGAATGTGTTGAAGGGCAAGCCGTTTTAGTGGCGACCTTCTTAGGTCGCCACCGAATGTAATGAAGGGTTAGACGTTTCGGTGGTGACTTTTTAAGGTCGCCACCGAATGTGTTGAAGGGTTAAATATTTCGGTGGCAAATTTTCAAGGTCGCCACCGAATGTGTTGAAGGGTTAAACGTTTCGATGGTGACTTTCCAATGTAGCCACCGAATGTGTTGAAGGGCTAGACATTTCAGTGGCGACTTTCTGATGTCGCAACCGAATGTAATGAAGGGTTAAACGTTTCGGTGGCGATTTCTCAAGGTCGCCGCCAAATGTAATGAAGGGTTAGTTGTTTCAGTGGCGACTTTTCAAGGTCGCCACCGAATGTAATGAAGGGTTAGACGTTTCTGTGGCGACTTCTCAAGGTCGCCACTAATGTGTTGAAGGGTTAGACATTTCGGTGACAACTTCTCAAGGTTGCCACCGAATGTTTTGAAGGGTTAGAGGTTCCAGTGACGACTTTCCAAGGTCGCCACAAAATGTGTTGAAGGGTTAAACATTTCGATAGCGACTTTCTAAGGTCGCCACCGAATTTAATGAAGGGTTAGAGTTTTCAGTGGCAACTTTTCAAGGTCGCCACCAAATATTGTACATTAGGTGGCGACTTCCTCTTGTCGCCACCAAAAGGATATAAGAAAACTTAAATAGTGCCGACTTTATTTAGTCGCCACTGAAAAGTAACTTTCAGTGACAACAATTTTAGTTGCCACCTATTGAACAATTTTTTTAGTGTAGAGTTTAGGGTTTAAGGGTTTTGGATTTTGGAGTTTTGGGGTTTAGGGTTTAGGGTTTGGGGATTAGAGTTTAGGGTTTAGTATTTAGGGTTTGGTGATTACGGTTTCGGGTTTATGGTTTCGCGTTTGGGTTTAATGTTTAGTGTTTAGAGTTTGGGATTTAGGCTTTAGGGTTCATGGTTTATGGTTTCTGGTTTAGAATTTAGGGTTTAAGGTTTGGGGTGGAAGGTTTTGGGTTTATTGTTTTGGGTTTAGGGTTTAGGGTTTATGGTTTGGGGTTTGGGATTTAGGGTTTTAGGTTTTGCCTTTATGGTTTAAGGTTTATGGTTTTGTGCTCAAGGTTTTGGATTTAGGGTTTAGGGTTTTGGGGTTACAATTTAGGATTTAGGATTTAGGATTTAGGGTCTAGGGATTAGGGTTTAGCGTTTTGGTTTTAGGTTTTAGGGTTTAGCATTTTGGGTTTAGGGTTTATGGTTTGGGGATTAAGGTTTATGGTTTTTGGTTTAGGGTTTGTGGTTTAGGGTGTACAGTTTACAGTTTCGAGTTTAGGGTTTAGGGT
Source organism: Senna tora (assembly GCA_014851425.1). NCBI lineage: Eukaryota > Viridiplantae > Streptophyta > Magnoliopsida > Fabales > Fabaceae > Senna > Senna tora. The sequence goes on along the minus strand of JAAIUW010000113.1, from coordinate 31,176 downwards.
TTTGGGGTTTCCGGTTTAAGGTCTAGGGTTTGGTATTTAGGCTATAGGGTTTAGGGTTTGGGGTTTAGGTTTTAGGGTTTAGGGTTTAGGGTTTGGGATTTAGGGTCTACAGTTTGCAGTCTCGAGTTTAGGCTTTAGGGTTTAGGGTTTTGGAGATTAGGGTTTAAGGTATAGGGTTTGGGGATTAAAGTTCCAGGTTTAGGGTTTGGTGTCTAGAGTTTGGGGTTTAGGGTTTAGGGTTTAGCATTTAGGGTTTTGAGTTTTGGGTTCGGGGTTTAAAGTTTTGGTTTTAGGGTTTAGCATTTTGGGTTTATTGTTTAGGGTTTAGGGTTTAGAGCTTTGGGTTTACGGTTTTGGGTTTATGGTTTAGTGTTTAGGGTTTGTGATTTAGGGTTTATGGTTTTGGGCTTGGGGTTTAGGGTTTGGGATTTAGGGTTTAGGGTTTTGAGATTATGGTTTAAGGTCTACGGTTTTGGGTTTAGTGTTTAGGGTTTGACATATAGGGTTTCAGGTTTATCGTTTAGGTTTTAGGGTTTTGGGTTTAAGGTTTAGTGTTTTGTGTTTAGGTTTTGGGGTTTAGGGTTTGCAATTTACGATTTAGGGTTTTGGATATATGGTTTAGGGTTTACTCTTTAGGATTTCAGATTTAGCATTTAGGGTTTAGGTTTAAGGTGTTAGGGTTTTGGGTTTTGGGTTTAGTGTTTAGGGTTTTGGGGTTTTGTAACATCCTAATTTCTTTAATGATTTTAATTGCGGAATTAGGTTATTTACTTAACTTCTTAAAATCCCGGTCCAGTTTTTTTCTTTTTCTTTTTATGTGGCATAAATAAGGTTAAGTGTTTCCCCAAGGATCGCTTACTCTCGGTTGGCTATTTAACCTAAGAAACTAGTAGTTACATGTTTGATACTCCCGCGTACTCCCAAAATTCATACACAGATAAAGTACAGTGAAGGTGAGGTACTAATCCTCCATATGTATTTCCTAAGCAGTCCAAGGGCTAGTCTACTGCATACAAGTCATACATATATATACATACAGATAAAAGTATTGTAGTCAGTGGCACACAGGCCCAAAATAGTTAGTGCTAAAATCCGTACTAGAGTGACATCAGGGTCACTCCCAAAATATGAGTCAGCTCCCTGCTACCTGCCCATCACACCCTTTCTAAGTCCCCGGGACATTCTCAACCGAAGGGAAAAAGAAAAGGATGTTGACCGCCTTCAGGATTTGGAAGTAACCCAGAAGGGGAACCTCCCGGAGCTCTACCTCAATCTCCAGCAGTAGTATGTACCTGGGCATCTGAACACACTAACGTAGTGAGATATAAAATCCCAGTAACGTAGATTACCTGTTTTATAAAAGACTAATTAGTGGTTCAGCTGCATTTCTAAGAATGCAGAAAAATACTTCCTTCCCAATCAACAAATAATTTAAACTTGATACACATCAATTACAAGATATTTCCACTTACATAGTTCAGAATATATGATCATGCTGAAAAGCTTTTAACAGGAGAAAAGTCATTTTCCTTTTAAAAATATGCACGTTTACCAATACATGCACTTATCAGCCATGCCAAATATCAAGTCTCTTCAGGACCTGTACAACTGGTTAAACCATTACCATCAATTTAAAAGCAATATAATGAAACAGGACAATACCGACTTACCATTTAACACTATGGAAAAGCCTGCCCAAATAAGGCTAACAGGAAATTACCTAACATCCCAGGGCGTCCGCCAGTGTGCGCACAAGTTAGAACCTTACGATCACCAGTCCCGGACTGGATTATCTCCTCACTAGTTGCTAGGCAGCTACGTCCCGGATGCATTCCTACACAGCCTAGTGTGTCCTTTTCATACAGATCAAATTGTACAACATAATTTTTCATCCACAGGTAATGTTGACTCAGTTGTTAATCAATTGCCTCTCCAGGGCATATGCAAATCAAACACACGTCTTGCCTCTCCAGGGCATATGCAATTTAAACACAGATATTGCCTCTCTAGGGAAATTTTACCATTTTACCCCTCCAAGGGCATATGCACATCAAAACACAGATGCATGCTCAAAGGCCTGTCCTCCAAGGCATTTTAGTTCACAGATGCATGCTAAAACTCATTTTCATGATTTGGATGCCACACAATTAAATATCCTGATAAAACAGTCAATTCAGCCACTGGTCAACTTAAAAGTCAAACAACAGTGAACCACAACGTCAAAAGAGTCATTTTCTTTAATGTGAAAGGAATCAAGGCACAATTCAAGTATTTTGGCCCCACTCAGCCACCAAAGGAGTCAATTAGGACCTGCTACACACATCCAGAAAGTCCCAGCAGAATCTAGCCATAATTTGGGTAAAAATAGTCCTTTTCAGCTTTTCTCAAGTTTTTCTTGCAAATTGGTCCCTATTAAGACCCAAATTCTGGTCTGGGTTGTTTCAAGATAAAACCAAGGTGCAGCAAGTACCTAAAGGCTATTTGTGACTTGCTTGTGAAGTTTCCACAGAAAGAATACACACAGAGGTCATATTTTTGCAGCAAAATACATAAACTTGCAAATTTCTTAAAGAAATCAAGTTAAGTGTTTAAATAAAGTTAGTGGCCACTTTGACCACTTCCCTGCCAATACAGAGGACCACACTAACTCTTAGGACTTGAATTTACCGAAACTAAACCTCAAATCACTCAATTCACACAGATTCTGTTAAACGGGTAAAAACAGCAAAATCAGTTCATTTTAGTCCCTATTGCATATTCTTTTCTGTTTTGACCCTTGCCCAGCCCAATTTAGTATCTCCTAAGCATGTTGAGTTCACTTGTGGCTAGCACAGCAAGTGGCTGCAGCCACATCGGTACAAAGTTACCATTTTTGCAAGCATTTCCATCTCTTTGCCATTTTTTTCTCTTTTTGACACTTTACTGTTTTCTAGGCCATGACTTAGTTCATTTTCTGTTTGGTGAGGGTACTTAGGAGGTTTATAGGGTGGGAGGATAGGCCTACCCTCTTAGAACATGAGTACCCAAGTTTTAGCCCACTAGTTGCCTTTTTCCATGCTTTCCTGCCCGAATTCGCATTCTACGAGCATGTGGACCTTATTACTCTTACATTCATTTTTGACATTTTTCCCTTACTGTTTTAGACTTCCCTTAATCTAAGAAATTATGTTTAACAGCAAGGGTAAATTTCACAGACCACCACAGACACATTCCCTTACCAAGACCAAATTCATAGGTTATATAAACAAACTAAAAGGAATATTTCAGTAGTGTAGGGATGGGTAAACTCACACATACTCCAATTCTGCAGCACAGGGTTCAAGGCAAAATTCAGCAACCATTCAACTTGAAAATCATGAAAACAAATTCATCTCTTAAGTAAATCATTTTCCTTAAGTAAAGTGAACTCTTACTGCAAATTTTCAAAGCTTTTGGCCACTGTGAACATCAAAGAAAATAGGTGAGTTATCCAAATGACTTATACAACAAGCTTCACACATGACTTACAAAAATTTCATGTTAAAGAAAGCCATAACCTCTCTTATTTATGTATAGACTTTATCTCATCATTTCCAGTTTGCATTTGCAGTCTATTCAAGTTTATTAACTATCAATTGCAAGAAAACAATAGGGAGTAACCGTTTTGCAGCAACTAAAAGTAGAAAAAAAAAAATCATTTTTTTGTGAACGTTCATTTTTTCACTTAGCCATTCTATTGGACCAGCAATCTCATAGGTATTTAAAGTGAAATTTCAACTCCACATAGTCCTATTAACACCTACCCATTCGTCTAGACTCAGTCCACAACCCAAAACACCAGAATACAACAAAACAACAGGCATACCCGTTCATATAAGAAAAACAGCAATTTTAGCAGAAAATCAACAAGTTTTCGAGGCTCTGAACCCCTGTACGGCAGCCTCTGATCATACATGCATTAAGGGGCATTTAAAGTTCATTCTTTTAGCTTTCTATTAACTACTCACACGTTAAATTTGGTCAAGAAATGAGAGAGATATGCTTCCTGGAAACAACACTGCCCAAAATAGAGCTTTCTGTGGCAGCAACGAGAAACTGAGTCAGAGAGGCTCATACCACCACTTCTGGTGGATGCTCTTGGCTCAAGGATGGAGAACGAAGGGTAACACTACATTACCTTGATTTTCAAAAGAAGAATCACGAGTTTGAACTTCTAGATTGAGTGGGTAACTTGGTGCAAGAACAACAAAATTCTGGTGTGTATGTGTGTGTGTATCTCTGCTTCTCTCTCTACCTTCAGCTGCAAAATTTCGAACCTTCAGCTCCTCCACAGCTCCAGCCTTCCTCCTGAATCCTCAACACACTTGCTCTCAGGTCTCCTTTTCAGTTTTAGTTGCTGGTGCCCATCCTTCTCCGTTTCACCTCCATTTATAGCACTCAAGGCATGTGGAATGTGAATGATGAGGATGGTGAGGTGGTGAGCTGCTGGGGCTCGGGTATCGTCATTTAGGACACCTAAGTGTGTTTTGCTAGCAGCTTAAGGGCTGTTTGGGTGGGTAATTATATACTTAGGCCTCGGGTAGCCTTAGTTTATGTGAGGTGACTTCAGTGGTTTCTTACTTAAGTGGGTTCTTGCTAAAACTCGATTTTCCAGCCTCAATTTTGTTTGTTTTAATCTTGCATTTAGGTTTCTTAAGTTGCTGGATGTTATAACTACCTTAATTGGGTATTTGCTTCTCTTTAACGATAGTAAATTCGGTTACAAGTTCTTAAAGGCATTAAAAAGGGGCTTATTTGCAATAAATTTCTCATTTATCTCTATTTTTAAAATATGTAACCTACCTAATTATGTTTGTTTTTTATTTAATTTCATGGCTGGCAATTTGTAAGGTAGTTTAGGGTGCCTTCAAGTGGTTAAATTGAACCTCCTTCGGCCTTAAGTAAGCTAAAGGGCTTTAACTTCAATTTTTCAATTCTTTCTTTTTAGTCCTGAATTTCTACTTGAGAAAATGTGTCCTTTTAGGACTATTCTTGAGGTTGGGGTCCCTTAGCTAAGTCTTAGGGTATCTCTAGAGTGTCCTAGGATATTGTTCTATGATCAAATAGGTCTTTTCCATCCTGTTTAACATAGTAAAGAAAAAGGTTAAAAACTAACGTTTTCCTTTCACTTTAGTCCCTAGGGTTAGGGTTCCTCTGGTCATTTTCCTTTGATTTTTGGGTCTCTTGGCCTCTAGTTAGGATTTTATAGACTTATTTACAAGCAAAGATAAAGGCAAACACATTCAAACACTCAAAAATCAAAAAGTCAAACATGTTAAAGAAAAGTCAACAGTTTAGAAAAGTCAACAGTGAGGCTTTTTGGTCAAAGTTGGGCTTCAATTTTTCAGGATGTTACAGGTTTAGGGTTTGGGGTTTAGTGTTTAGGCTTTGGGATTTAAGGATTAGGGTTTACAATTTACGGTTTGGGTTTTAGGCTTTATGGTTTGGGATTGGGGTTAGGGCTTAGGGTTTGGAATTCACGGTTTTGGGTTTAGGCTTTGGGATTTAGGCTTTACGGTTTACAATGTAGAGTTTACGGTTTAGGATTTAGGGTTTATGGTTTACGGTTTAGGGTCTAGGGTGTGTTGTTTGGGATTTCAGGTTTAGGTTTTTGGGTTTAGGAGTTAGGGTATAAGGTTTATGGTTTAGGGTTTCGGGTTTACGATCTACGGTTTACAGTTTCGGGTATTTGATATACGCTTTAGGGTTTAGGGTTTAGGATTTAGGCTATAGTGTTTTATGTTTAGTGTTTGATATTTAGAGTTTAGGGTTTATGGTTTCGGGTTTAGGATGTAGAGTTTAGGGTTTTGGGGTTTAGGGTTGAGGGATTCAGGTTTGGGGTTTAGGGTTTACAATTGATTATTTTGAGTTTATGGTTGAGGGTTTAGTGTTTAGAGGGTTTGGGATTTAGGAATTTAGATTTTGGGTATAGGGTTTAGGGTTTGGGATTTAGTGTTTAGGTTTTAAGGTTATTGGTTTATTGTTTATGCTTTAGTGTTTATGGTTATAAATTTAGTGATTAGGGTTTTGGGTTTAGGGTTTAAGGTTGAGGGTTTAGAGTTTAGGATTTAAGGTTTAGGGGTTCGGGTTTTGGGTTTGGGATTTAGGGTTTAAAGTTTACAGTTTTGTGTTTAAGGTTTAGGGTTTACGGTTTTGGGGTTTGGGTTTTAGGGTTTAGGGTTTGGGGATTGGAGTTCAGGGTTTAGAGTTTATAGTTTAGGATTTAGGGTTTAGGATTTGGTATTTAGTGTTTAGTGTTTAGGGTTTGGGGATTGTGGTTTGGGGTTTAGGATTTAGGATTTGGGGTTTGGGTTTAAGGTTCTATGTTTTGAGTTTGGGATTTACGATTTATGGTTTATCCTTTAGGGTTTGGGATTTAGGATTTATGGTTTATGCTTTAGGGTTTGGGGTTTTGGATTTTAGGTTTAGGGTTTTGGGTTTGAGGTTTGAGGTTTAGGGTTTTGGGTTTGCGGTTTAGGATTTTGGATTTAGGGTTTTAGGTTTTGGGTTTATGGTTTAAGGTTTAGGGTTTAGGGTTTAGGTTTTAGTGCTCAGGGCTTGGAATTTAGGGTTTAGCATTTTGGATTTTAGATTTAGGAGTTTGGATTTAAGATTTAGGGTTTAGGGTTTGGGGTTTTTTATTTTGGTTTTAAGGTTTAGGGTTTGGGATTTACAGTTTAGGGTTTAGGGTTTGGGATTTGGGGTTTAGGGATTAGGATTTAGGGTTTGGGGTTTTCAAATTCGGGTTTAGGTTTATGGTTTTTGGTTTTGGGGTTTGGGGTTTAGGGTTTGTGAATTAGAGTTCAGGGTTTAAGATTAAGGGTTGAGGGTTTAGGATTTAGCGTTAAGGTTTAGGGTTTTTGGTTTAGTGTTCAGGGTTTAGGGTTTTGGGTTTTGGTATTGGGGTTTAAGGTTTATGGTTTAGGATTTCGGGTTTAGGGTTATTAGTTTATGGTTTAAGGTTTAGGGTTTGGGTTTTAAGGTTCAATGTTTATGGTTTTGTGTTTAGGGTTTGGGGTTTAGGGTTTGAGATTTCGGGTTTAGGGTTTGGGATATATGGTTTAGGGTTTAGGGTTTAGTGTTTAGGGCTTGGGATTTCCCATTTAGTTGTTAGGGTTTAGGATTTAGTGTTTTAGGTTTAGGGTTTACGGTTTACGATTTATGGTTTAGGGTTTAGGGTTTAGGGTTTAGTGTTTAGGGTTTAAGGTTTAGAGTTTAGAGTTTAGGATTTTCAATTTAGGGTTTAGAATATAGGGTTTGGGGTTTAGGGTATAATAGTTTTGGAATAGGGTGTGTGGTTTAGGGTTTATAGTTTATAGTTTCGGGCTTACGGTTGAGGGGTTTGGGTTTGGGGGTTTAGGGTTAGGGTTTTAGGGTTTTAGAATTTGTGTTTATGGTTTAAGGTTTTTGGTTTACAGTATCGGATTTAGGGTTTAGGATTTTGAGTTTATGGGTAAAGGTTTAGTGTTTAGGGTTTGGGATATATGATTTAGGGTTTTGGGGTTAAGGTTTAGGATTTAGGATTTATGGATTAACATTTAGGATTTAGGGTTGCAAGATTAGGGCTTAGGATTTAGGGTTTAGGCTTTAGGTTTTAGGGTTTAGGGTTTAATGTTTAGGGTTTACAGTTTACAAATTAGGGTTTAGGGTTATGGGTTTTCGGTTTTTGATTTTAGGGTCTAGGGTTTTGGGATTGGAGTTCAGGGTTTAGGGAAAGGGTATAGGATTTAGTGTTTAGGGTATAGGTTTTAGGGTTTTAGATTTTGGGTTTATGGATTAGGGTTTAGGGTTTGGAGCTTAGGTTTTAGGTTTTGGGGTTTACGATATAGCGTTCAGGATTTAGGGTTTAATGTTTAGGGTTTAGGGTTTAGGGTTTTGGGTTTAAGGTTTAGGGTTTATGGTTTAAGATTTAGGGTTTAGTGTGTTTAGGGTTTAGCATTTAGGGTTTAGGGTTTAGGATATCGGATTTAGGTTTTACGATTTTGGGTTTAGGTTATAGGTTTGAGGGTTTGGGGTTTGGGGTGTGGGGTTTAGGATTTTCGGTTTGGGGTTTCAGGTTTGATGTTTAAGGTTTAGTGTTTTGGGTTTGGAATTTAGGGTTTAGGGTGTATGTTTTTTGTTTTACGATTTGGGGTTTAGGGTTTGGGATTAAGGTAAGGTCGTAGGGTTTAGAGTTTAGGGTTTAGAGTTTGGGGTTTAAGGTTTCGGATTTATGGTTTAAGATTTTGGGTTTATGGTTTAAGGGTTTGGGTTTAGTGTTCAGGGCTTGGGATTTAGGGTTTAGGGTTTGGGGTTTATTATTTAGGGTTTATGGTTTACGATTTTGGGTTTAGGGTTTGGGGTTTAGGGTTTGGGTTTACAGTTTACAATTTTGCGTTTAGGGTTTGGGGATTAGGGTTTAGAGTTTAAGGTTTATGGTTAGGGGTTTTCGAATTTCAGTTTCGGGTTTTTAATTTAGAGTTTAGGGTTTAGTGTTTAGGGTTTTTGTATTTAGGGTTTAGGCTTTAGGCTTTTGGGTTAAGTGTTTAGGATTTGATATTTAGTGTTTAGGGTTTAGGGTTTAGGATTTATAGTTTAGTGTTTTGGGTTTAGGGATTAGGTTTTAGGGTATTTGGTTTAGGTCTTACGATTTAGGGTTTACCGATTGGGGTTTGGGGTTTATGGTTTGGAATTTAGGGATTAGGATTTTGGGTTTAGGAATTACGGTATAGGATTTACAATTTGGGGATTAGGATTTATGATTTAGTGTTTTAGGTTTAGGGTTTACGATTTAAGCTTTAAGGTTTATTGTTTAGGGTTTAGGGTTTAAGGTTTAGGGTTTAGGGTTTAGAGTTTGGGGAATAAGAATTAGGGTTTAGGGTTTAGGAGTTAGAGTTTTATGGTTTACGATATGGTGTTTAGGGTTTAGTGTATAGGATTTTGGGATTAGGGTGTGAGGTTTAGGGTTTACAGTTTACAGTTTCGAGTTTAGGGTTTAGGGTTTAGGAATTAGAGTTTATGGTTTACGGTTTGGGGTTTAGGGTTTAGTGTATAGGGTTTTGGGATTAGGGTGTGGGGTTTTGGGTTTACAGTTTACAGTTTGGGGTTTAGGGTTTACCAAATACAATTTCAGGTTTAGGGTTTATGGTTTTAGTTTTGGATTTTAGGGCCTAGTGTTTCGAGATTCGAGCTCAGTGTTTAGTGTTTAGGATTTAGGGTTTAGGGTTTGGTCATTAGGGTTTAGGGTTTAGGGTTTTAGATTTAGGGTTTAGGGTTTGGTGTTTAGGATTTAGGGTTTAGGGTTTAGGGTTAAGGATTTAGTGTTTAGGGTTTAAAGTTTAAGGTTTTGGGTTTTGGGTTCATGGTTTAGTGGTGAGGGTTTAGAGTTTGTGATTTAGGGTTTAGGGTTTGGGGTTTGGGGTTTAGGGTTTAGGGTTGGGTTTAGGGTTTAGGGGTTTGGGATTTCGGATTTTGGATTTACGGTTTAGGGCTTAAGGTTTAGGTTTTAGGGTTTAAGGTTTAGGCTTTAGGCTTTAGGATTTAGGATTTAGGCTTTAGGGTTAAGGGTTTCGTGTTTAAGGTTTAGGGTTGAGGGTTTGGGGTTTGGGGTATAGGATTTAGGGTTTGGGGTTTAAGGTTTAGTTTTTTGGGTTAGGAATTTAGGGTTTAGGGTTAAGGGTTTATGGTTTACGATATAGGGTTAAAGGTTTGGGAATGCGGTAAGGGCTTAGGGTTTGGAGTTTGGGGTTTAGGGTTTAGGGTTTGGGCTTTGAGGTTTAGGGTTTAGGGTTTAGGGTTTGAGGTTTGGGAATTAGTGTTTAGGGTTTTGCATTTAGGGTTTGGAGTTTAAGGATTATGGTTTGGGGTTTACGGTTTTCAGTTTCGGGTTTTTAGTTTAGAGTTTAGGGTTAGGCTTTGGGCTTTAGGGTTTAGTTTTTCGGGTTTGACATTTAGTGCTTAGGGATTAGGGTTTATGGTTTAGGGATTAGGGTTTAGGGTTTAGGGTTAAGGGTTTACAGTTTAGGGTTTAGGGTTTACGATTTAGTGTTTACCAATTGGTGTTTGTTGTTTGGGGTTTTAGGTTTAAGGTTTGGGGTATAGGTTTAAAATTTACAGTATGGAGTTTATGATTTAGGGTTTAGTGTTATTGTTTGGGAATTAGGGATTTGGGTTTGGGTTTAGGATTTAGGGTTTAGGGTTTATGGTTTAGTGTTTAGGGTTTGGGATTTAGCGTTTAGGGTTTGGGGTTTGGGATTTAGCATTTATTGTTTTAGGTATAGGGTTTATAGTTTAGGGTTGAAGGTTTAGTGTTTAGGGTTTATAGTTTTGGGTTTTGGATTTAGGGTTTAAGGTATAGGGTTTAGGGTTTGGGATTTACGGTTTATAATATAGGGTCTTTGGTTTAGGATTTACAATTTCAATATCAAGTTTAAGGATTTGGGCTTGGCGTTTAGTCTTTGGGTCTGAGCGTTTTGCATTTGGGGTTTGTAGTTTAAGGTTTAGGGGTGTAGCCATAGTATACAACTTTTGGGATTCAGGGATGTGGCTTTTGGCTTTATGGTCTAGTGTTATGGCTTTAGGGTTTGTGGTTTAGGGTTATGGGTTATGGGTTTGGGGTTTATGGTTTTGGTTTTGGGATTTAGGGTTTAGGGTTTTGGATTTTGGAATAGGGTTCAGGTTTTTTGGTTTAGGGTTTAGGGTTTGGGAATTAAGGTTTATGGTTTGGGCTTGACGGTTTATGCTTTAGGGTTTAGGGTTTAGGGTTTGGAATTTAGTGTTTAAGTTTTACGGTTTGGGGTTTAGGATTTAGTGTTTATGGTTTAAGATTTAGGGTTTAGTGTTTCGGGTTTTGGATTTAAGGTGTAGGGTTTAGTGTTTTGGATTTAAGGGTTACGGTTAAGGGTTTCGTATTTAGGGTTGCAGGTTTGGGTTTTAGGGTATAGGGTTTGGGGTTTAGGATTTAGCATTTGGGGTTTGGGGTTTAAGGTTTAGTGTTTAGGATTTGGAATTTAGGGTTTATGGTTTATGGTTTATTGTTTTAGGTTCAGGGTTTGAGATTGGGGTAACGGCTTAGGATTTGGTGTTCAGGGTTTAGGGTTTGGGGTTTAGGGTTTGGGATTTATGATTTAGGGTTTTCTGTTTATGGTTTACGGTTTTGGGTGTAGGGTTTAGTGTTTAGGGTTCAAAATTTAGGATTTAGTGTTTGGGGTTTAGGGATTAGGGTTTATGGTTTAGGTTTTAAGGTTTAGGGTTTGGGGTTTGGGATTTACGGTTTAGGGCTTTGCATTTAGGGTTAGGGGTTTAAGGTTTATGGTTTAGGGTTTGGGGTTTACGGTTGTAACTACAGAATATTTCACCTTGGGACATGTGGCACAGACGTTCTAGAAGCACAACCTCAGCACCCGCTAGAGACACGTGGCACCACTCATTTATCAAATACGTGGCCGCTGCCTACGTGACCTCACGGAGCTTCCCCTCAACCAGACGTGGGATCTCCACAAGCCTCGTAGGACGACCCACGTCCCGTGAGGTCGTGGTTCGAGCACGATCTCCCCACACTCGAGTATAAATAGACCCTCACTCGGAGGACTAAGTAAGCAATCCAGTCTCAACAGAACTGCACGCAACCTGAAGGATTACCATACCTTATCTCTGATATTTCCATTCTCTCTCGGTACCTGAGCACCCTTAGATACCCCACGCAAGTTCTTTCCGCACCTCAAGCTCCGTCGCTGGTCCCCATTCTGGCCAATCTCCTGCAAGCTCACCTCCTCCTCGGAACACACCGTTAAAAGGGCTTCCAGCAGCCCTCAGACACCATAGCTCTCTCAATAAGGCAACCTCCTAAGAGCGGCTCGCCCGCCCGGAGTACCTTAGGCACGTCTTAGCCGCACACAGCCCAATACAGGTAACAACCTTGCCTAACGGCTCTGATAGACGTCAGCATGACGAACTACGTGGACTTTGATCCCTCCCGAAGGGTACGTAGGCACCTAGGTGCACCACCTAAGGACAAGTCCCGCAAGGTTAAGACCCCTTGCGGTCCTCATTTCAAATTACAATTGTCTGAGCCAAAAACGACAGTTACAGTGACGCCCACCGCGGTCTTATTCAGACCCCAATGCCTTGCGCATTCTGCCGCTAAATGGCATTTCTTTTTCGCGGAGTAGGAGTATACACCTAACGCTCAGAAACCCGTATTTGTTTTTGTTTTGATCTTCAATACAGATACATGATATAATACATCATGAGCGACCCGAACGTCCCCATAACCACGACTGACGCTAGCGCCTTGAGACGCAGCACGAGGAATCGATAGAGAACGGCCGAACTGGTCACAACTGAGGCAGGCAGATCAAGCGCAACCGACCCTCAAAGCTCCTCAATAACGCAGATAGCCGTCACGGAGACCGCGGTCCAGAACCCGACATCCAGAGAGGAAACTTTCCCTCAACACCCGTATGGCATGCCGCACGTCCATTGCCCCACAACCGGTGGTCAAGAGATTACAGAGCCAGTGATGAACCCGCAAGACAATGAGATCGCCCGCCTCGAGGCAGATGTAGCAGCACTACGCCAATGACGATGGGAGGAGGACAGGAACCTAGCCCCAGCAAATGCGAGGGCTTAGTTACCTTTAGTGTCGTACGGCGCAACGGCAGGACCCTCCAGCGACCTTACTGGCCCGCTCGCAATTCAATTTGGGACCTTACCAATGGAATTCGAACGATGGTCACTGACGGCGGCTCCACCGCCAATGGTGATCCCACCTAGACCCACCTTGGTCGCCGGACAGGCAGCACGACCCGTCACGAACTATCCCCGACCACCAGTCCCAAATTACCCTCCGGGATCTTACCTCCATATGCCATGGGCAGCGGCCTACAACCCGTACGCAGCCGGTGGTGCAAATGCCTACCAGTGGCCCATGATCGACTTCAGAGGAAAGGGGAGACACCCCTTCACCTAGCAGGTCATAAATGAGCACGTGCCCTTGGGTTTCAAAATGCCATTCCACATAGAACCTTATGGTGGAGAAACCGACCCGCGGGATCACCTGAACACCTTAAACTCGCCCATGTCGATATTGGGCGTGATGGACGGCCAACAGTGCCGAGTGTTCTCGTCAACCCTAAAAGAAGCCGCCCTAAGATGGTTCTCCTTGTTGTCCACTAATTTGATCCACAGCTTCGAACAACTGGCGCAGAACTTCCTCACATAGTTCGCCAGTAGCAAAGAGTACCAGAAAAACGAAGACTCCTTCATTGGTTTCCACCAGGAAGAAGGGGAGAACCTACAAGTCTGCCTGACCCGCTTCACCAAGCTCTCGCTTCAAGTTCGAGGCCTCAAGGAGGCCGTCGCCATCTTTGTCATAAAGTAAGGTCTTCGATGCTCACAATTCTATGGGGAACTCAATAGATGCCTCGTCTCCACCCTACAGGAGCTTATGGACCGTGCGAAGTGGTTCATTCAAGAAGAAAAGGCTCAGATCGCCAAGGACAAGATGAGAAAATTCCTATTAAGCCGGGCTGACATGGAATGGGCTGAAAAGAAAAAGAAGAAGACGGGAACCGAGACCCAAGCCCCCAAGGAGAAGAATAGAAAGAGGTCCCCACCTCGACCGCGAACAACTCCTAGGCGACGGTTCACGAGTTATACTCCCCTCAACAAGTCTCATGTTGGGGTGTCGGAAGAAATCTATCACTCGAACATGCTCAGCTGCCCCCCGCAGGGCAAAAGACATAAGACAGGAAGGGCGGTGGACAAGTCTAAGTATTGTCAATTCCACAAGGATTACGGGCACGAAACCAACAATTGCATCCACATGAAGGATCAAATCGAGGACCTAATCTAGAAGGGACAACTCAGCAGATTCATCAAGGAAGAAAGCAGGACTAATGCCGATCACCCCTAAGAGGCCAACAATAAAGCGCCTACCCGTGGGGTCATCAACGTCATAGCAGGCGGACTACAGAGAGGGACCTCCTCCCTACCACAAAACAAGAAGAGGATGGAGCGTTCCATACTCGCCCTCGATTACGCTCTGAAGCACAAAAAGAGAAGCGAGACCAAGGGAGACCCCATTACGTTCGACCTCACTAACCTAGAGGGACCAGTCCATGACTACCCCATGGTAGTGACCGCTATAAACGCCAACTGCGAAGTCAAGAGACTGTTGATCGACCAAGGATCTTCAGCAGACGTTCTCTACTTCGACACCTTCAAAAATCTCGGGTTGAATGAAGCCAACCTGAGACCATTCCCCGGTACGCTCATAGGGTTCTCAGGAGCTCAGGTTCTAGTAGAAGGAATCATCACTGCCCGAACAACTATGGGCACCTTACCAAAGGTCGCAAACCTTGATGTAGACTTCATCATCGTCTCGGCAACATCAGCATACAATGCAATCCTAGGGCAACCGTCCCTAAACAAAGTTAGACCTGTAGTGTCTACCGCACAACTCACAATGAAGTTCCCAACACCCCACAGGGTTGGAGAAATCATGGCGGACCAAAAACTGGCGCGAGCACACTACGCAGCGAGCTTATCCAAGACCGTCAAGTTCGCCCGCCTCAATCCCAATGAAATACACGAGGAAACCCCCGAGGGTAGAGAGTCCGGAGAAAGCAAGCCAGAGTTTGCCCGCCCTGACCTAACCTCTGCTTAGACTCCGAACGCACTTTGCGCTATCGCACCACCTTTAGGTCAAGTCGCACATGTCTCTACTTTGAATTTAGGATTTTCAGCCTGACCATGGTTCGCCTGACTTGGGCAATCCGAATGTAAACATTTTGCTTGCTTTCAGCCTAACTAAGGCTAGCCCGACTGAGGCTGCATGAAAGTAACCATTTTGTCTATTATTAAAAGTACTTCCTTCCAGCTAGAGACAAGGCTTCAAACTTGCAAAGTACTCGCATAAGTCCTACCACAGGACAATGGGTTCGACCTCCCTAAGAAATACTAAGGGCCCCCAGGGCCAAGATAAAATTTCCCCCAAAAGCGCGGTAAAAAAACCCCTTTGGTGCGAAAACCACAAAACGAACGTTCGACAAACCATGCTACCAAAACGCATGCAAACCGTCCTGATCACACGGTTCTCATGCAAAATCTTTTTACCTAGACGTAAAGAGATAACTACGAAAAGAGAAAGTGCACACACGACTTTTTGCCCAGAAGTAAAAAGGAAAGCAGGAGAAAACTCTTCGTAAAAAACTATTCTCATTGAATGACGAAAATTGGAGGGCGTCCGCCCATTACAAAGGGTAATCACCCTAAAAATTACATAAACTTATTCTTGGGCATCCCAAAGATTTACAAAGGCCTCAGCCCTAGCATGCTCAGCATTGACAGTACCTACCGACGACCCCCGCCTGGTCGCTTCAGCTAGCTGCTGAGAAGTAGGTCCAATCCCTGGAGCCCGTCCGCCAATTCGAGACAACACTTGGTGTTCCAGCAGGCGGTCGGTCAGCTGACGAACGAAAGCAAGATTCAATGGAGGGTCTGTTTCCATCGAAGGTAGCAAGGAAGCCACCCACTTCGCCAGAAATCTCTCGGCCGCCAGCCAACCAGAAAAGTTCTCATTGGCGCGAGCCTCCGCACCCCGCAAAGCTTCAGGAAGTGAGTGTAGCTCCTGCTGACGCCTCTCAGCGTCATCTCGGCGGGCGGCCAGCTCCCGCTGAGTCCTCTCAAACTCTGAGCGAAGGAGCGCGACCTCGGAAGGGTGACCAGCTTCAACCCTAAGACGGGCAATGGCCAGAGTCAAGGACCTACCCTCACGTCCTTGATCCTCACACTCCAGCTTCTTGGCAGACAGCTGCTCCCACACGTCCGCCATCCTCTTCTGGGAGACCTCCAAAGCCTGGCTCCTGGAGGATGCTACAACGGCAAACTGGTCCTGGTCGCGATGAATCTCCTCCTGCGAAAGGTACATATACGTGGCTAAGGTCAGAAACATGAGCTAAAGCAAAATGAGGGGAAAACTCAAGACAAGGGAACTTACCGCACGCTTCTCCCACTCAAAACTGGCTTGGTGGAAGTCAGCCAACACTTCAGCCATCCGACCGAACCTCGGGCAGCGAGGTTCAGGGGCGAAGTGTCCAGCCCCCTGGCTTCCCTCTCCCGCATCTCCATGGGGAAGCGTCTGCCCAGTGCCACCAGTTCAAAAGACAATCCACCCTCCGGTGGCCCAAGGGGTACAGAAGGATCGGCGCCCGACCAAGGAACAAGATCTCTCGTGGCAGCCGCTTGACTTACCAGTACATTCCCTCCATCTAAGGGAACTCTGGCCACCACGGCCACATTACCAGACTCCGTGACCTCTTCAGCAGCAGGTTCACCCGCCGCAGTCTGAGGCGCGGGGGAGTCTCCGACAGACTCCTCAACGACGACCCTGGCCCACTTGGCAGCAGGATGATCAACCCCCTCAACGGGGTTGAGAACAGGAGGACGAGCAGATAGTATCACCCTCGTGGGTGACTGACGAACGGGAGCAGAAGTGGGAATAGAGGTAGGAACAGAGGCAGGACCAGAAACGAGAAGGGAGTCAGGAACAGCATCTCGTGCCGGAGCCTCCACCTGTACATCCTCCCGGTTAGTACTCCGTTGTACGAACTGCGGAGACAACTGCTAATCCGCACCAGCAAGCCGCTTCTTGAGTCCTCCTTCTCCGCCCTTGGGTAACTCCGCCGCAGAAGTTCCTATTCTCCTTTCCCCCTCCCAGGGTCCACTCTAGCCGACTTTCTCGTCTTTCTTCCTCTTCTGCTTCGGAAGAACCTCTTGACGACGCTCCCTCTCGGAGGACAGAGGCACGAAAAGCCGTCCTTCCCTCTCACCACCAGCAAGCACCGCAGCAGGTACCACAGCAGGGGCATCAGTGGCTCCCCCCGGAGATAAGCCCTGGTGCCCATTCTTCCTCCCCCTACTCCGACCAGTATCGCGAGTTCGAATTAGAGCTGGAGGAGCAGGGGAAGATGAGAGAAGATCCTCCAAATCGGTGAAGTCGAAGGGGTAGTAGCTATAGTCATCACCTCCACTAGAATCAGAGCAAGAATAAAAAAAAGAGCAAAGCAAAGGCAGGGAAAACAGAGGCAACGGAGAAGGGTGAATGTAAATAAAAAGTCACAAACTTTCAAACGTTGGGCATTTATAAGGCACCCAGAGGCATGATGATTCAAAAACTTCGACCCCTCGTATCCCGCAACGGATAAAACCCATTATCCTCTACAATCAAGCCCAGTTGCAATCGCTCACTTCAACCGCATGCGTGGAAAGAAGCAACGGACGGGATGCACAGTCGGGGCCAAGGAGACACAAAGACCGAAAAGCCGCCGAGAACCCAAGAGTCACCTTGAGACACTTGAGGGCCTTTTTGCGAAGCTCTCTGCCTAGGTTAATGATGGCTATCCTCGGAAACAAACCCGCATTTATTGAAGGAGAAGCGGCGGCAAAACACTTAAATGATGGGGACACCCTTTCAAGTTTTGACGCCTGGCACCTGCAACAAAGCCCGCTCCTCCAACAAATAACCCTCCGTAAGGAAGCCACCGTCAGCCACTGACCGAGGACGAACACAGCTAGACGAGAGCCTTTCAAAATGACCAAACGACCACTGCCCTTTGGATTTCCCCACTACCTCTGGAAGGGTATTTCAGGAAATGCCCCTCTGAGCAATGATGACTCTGCTTCGGTAAATCGCGTACTTCCTGCAGAGACGGCTCAAAAACTTGCTGAGGAACTCAAGCGTCCAGCCATCCAGTACGGGACATGTGTCCTCTCTAAGACATCTCCCTTTCTACGGAGTGATGTGCGAAAGCCAACTTTGTGAGTCGGACGGCCAGCTCCCATAACCGTGACTCTGAGCGGACGAGCTATCCCGCGAGTAAAGGCAGCAAAAATTCAAATTGTCTTACAGGCAAAGGAACTTAAGTCCAAGAGTGCCCGACACCCGTGGACTTGGGGGACTTATGTAACTACGGAATATTCCACCTTAGGACAGGTGGCACAGACATTGTAGAAGCACGACCTCAGCACCCGCTAGAGACACATGGCACCACTCATCTATCAAATACGTGGCCCCTACCCACGTCACCTCACGGAGCTTCCCCTTAACCAGACATGGGATCTCCACAAGCCTCGTTGGACGACCCACGTCCCGTGAGGTCGTGGGTCGAGCACGATCTACCCACACTCGAGTATAAATAGACCCCCACTCGGGGGAGTAAGTAAGCAATCGAGTCTCAACAGAACTGCACGGAACCTGAAGGATTACCATACCTCATGTCTGATATTTCCATTCTCTCTCGGTACCTGAGCACCCTCAGATAACCCAAGCAAGTCCTTTCGGCACCTCGAGCTCCGTCACTGGCCCCCATTCCGGCCAATATCTGGCAAGCTCACCTCCTCCACGGAGCACATCGTTAACAGGGCTTCCAGTAGCCCTCAGAGACCATAACTCTCTCACTAAGGCAACCTCCTAAGAGTGGCTCGCCCGCCCAGAGTACTTTAAACATGTCTTAGCCGCACAAGGCCCAATACAAGTAACAACCTTGCCTAACGGCTCCGATAAACGTCAGCATGACGAGCTACGTGGACTTTGATGCCTCCTGAAGGGTACGTAGGCACCTAGGTGCACCACCTAAGGACAAGTCCCCCAAGGTTACGACCCCTTGCGGTCCTAATTTCAAATTACAATTGTCTGAGCCCAAAACGACAGTTACAACGGTTTACTATTTTGGGGTTGAGGGTTTAGTGTTGATGGTTTAGGATTTAGGCTTTAGGCTTTAGGGTTTAGTGTTTAGGGTTTGATATTTAGTGTTTAGGGTTTAGGATTTAGAGTTTACTATTTTGGGTTTAGGGATTAGGGTTTAGGGTTTAGGTTTAGTATTTGGGGTTTACAATTTAGAGTTTACCGATTGGGGTTTGGGGTTTAAGGATTGGGTTTAGGATTTAGAATTTACAGTTACAAGTTTACGATTGAGGGTTTACTGTTATTGTTTGGGATTTAGAGATTAGGGTTCTGGGTTTAGGGTTTAGGGTTTAGGATTTAGCCTTTAGGGTTTAAGGTTTCGAGTTTAGGATTTAGGATTTAGGATTTAGGGTTTTAAGTTTAGGGTTTAGGGTTTAAGATGTAGTGTTTAGGGTTTAGGGTTTAGGGTTTAGGCTGTAGGGTTTTTGGATCAGGGTTTGGGGTGTACGGTTTACAGTTTACAATTTCGGGTTTAGGGTTTAGGGTTTGGGGTTTAGGTTTTGGGTTGATGGTTTAAGTTTTAAGGGTTAGGGTTTAGTGTTCATGATTTGGGATTTAGGGTTTCAGGGTTTGGGTTTAGGGTTTATGATTTAGGACTTAGGGTATAGGGTTTGAGGTTCGGGATTTAGGGTCTTGGATTTTGGGTTTAGGTTTTAGGGTTTAGGATTTGGGGTTTGAGGTTTAGTGTTTAGGGTTTGCAGTGCAGGGTTTATACTTTATAGTTTCGGGTTTAAAGTTTTGGGTTTTGGGGTTTGGGGTTGAGCATCTAAGATTTGGGTATTGGTGTTCAGTGTTTAGGGTTTAGGGTACGGTCTTTAGGGTTTAGGGTTTAGGGTTTAGGATTTGGTGTTTAGGGTTTAGCATTTACAGTTTAGGGTTTGGGGTTTAGGATTTTGGGTGTAAGGTTTTGGGTTTAGAGTATAAAGTTTACAGTTTAGGGTTTACAGTTGTGTATTTAGGGATTAGAGTCTGTGAGTTAGGGTTTATTATTTTGGGTTTAGGGTTTAAGGTTTAGGGTTTGGGATTTAGGGTTTAGGGTTTTGAGTTTATTTTAAAGGTTTAGGGTTTAGGGTTTAGTGTTTGTCTTTGGGATGTAGGGTTTATGGTTTTGGGTTTAGGGTCTAGGGTTTAGGATTTAGGGTTTAGGGTTTAGGGTTTAGGGGTTTGGGTTTAGGGTTTGAGGTTTAGGGTTTATGGTTTAGAGTGGAGTTTTGAATTTATGATTTATGATTTTAGGTTTAGGGTTTATGGTTTCATGTTTAGGGTTTAGGGTTTAGGGTTTTAGGCTTAGTGTTTACGGTTTAGAGTTAGAGGCTTAGGATTTGGGTTTAGGGTTAAGGGTTTAGGATTTACGATATAGGGTTTAGGGTTTAGGGTTTTGGGTTTATCATTTAGGGTTTTGTGTTTAGGGTTTAGGGTTTTTGATTTAGCATTTAGGATTTAGGGTGTATGGTTTAGGGTTTGGGGTTTAGGATTTAAGGTTTTAGGTTTTGGGTTTAAGGTTTAGGGTTCAGCATTTTGGGATTGTGGTTTACGGTTTACAGTTTACAATTTCAGGTTTAGGGTTTTGGTTTTAGAGATATAAGTTTTCGGTTTATGGTTTTATGTTAAGGGTTTAGGGTTTAGTGTCCAGGGTTTAGGATTTAAGGTTTAGGGTTTTGGATTTAGGGTTTAGGGTTTAGGGTTTGGGGTTTGGTCTTGAGGTTTTACTGTTTAAGATTTAAGGTTTAGGGCGTATGGTTTAGGGTTTAGTGCTTAGGATTTTAGAGTTAGGGTTTAGGTTTTAACGTTTAGGGTGTAGTGTTTATAGTTTGAGATTTAAGGTTTTGGGTTTTAGGTTTTGTGTTTAGCGCTTAGAGTTTAGGGTTTAGAAGTTAGGATTTACGGTTTTGGGTTTGGGTTGAGGTTAAGAGTTTAGGGTTTGTTGATAGGTTTTAGGCTTTAACGTTCAGGGTTTAGGCTTTCGCATTTAGGGTTTTGTGTTAACGGTCTAGGTTTCAGGGTTCAGGGTTTAATGTTTGGGGTTTAGGGTTTAGGGTTTACAGCTTATAGTTTCTGGTTCAACGTTTAGGGTTTAAGGTTTAGGGTTTGGGGAATTGGGCAAGGGTTTTAGGTTTAGGGTTTAAGTATTAGGGTTTGGGGTTTGGGGTTTGAGGTTTAGGGTTTAGGGATTTGTTATAGGCGTTCAAGGTTTAGATTTAGGATTTAGGGTTTAGGGTTTGGACTTTAGGGTCTAGGGTTTGGTGTTTGGTGTTTAGGGTTTTGGGTTTAGGATATAAGTTTTTGGGTTTAGGGTATAGTATTTTGGGTTAGGGTTTTGGTGTTCATGGTTTAGGGTTTGGGGTTTAGGGCTTTCTGTTTACAGTTTCGGGATTAAGGTTTAGGGTTTGGGATTTAGGGTTTACTATTTTTGATATGGAGTTCGAGGATTGGTTTTTGGGGCTTAAGGTTTAGTGTTTAGGGTTTAAGGTTTATGGTTGAGGGTTTGGGGTTTAGTATTTTGGGATTAAGGTTAGGGTTTAGAGTGTAGAGTTAGGATTTAGGGTTTAGGATTTAGCGTTTAGGGTTTTGGGTTTAGAATTTTGGGTTTAGTGTTTAGGATTTAGCATTTAGGGTTTGGGGTTTAAGGTTTAGGGTTTAAAGTTTAGGGTTTGGGGTTTAGAATTCAGTATTTTGGGTTTAGGGATTAGGGTTTAGGGTATAGGGTTTAAGGTTTACATTTACGATTTCGGGTTTACAATTTAGGGTTTATCGATTGGGGTTTAGGGTTTACAATTTACATTTTCAAGTTTATGGTTTAGGGTTTAGTGTTAATGTTTAGGATATAGGGTATTGGGTTTAAGGTTTAGGATTTAGTGTTTAGGGTTTAGGATTTAGCATTTAGGGTTTAGGGTTTAGAGTTTGGGGTTTAGGATTTAGGATTTAGGGTTTTTGCTTAAGGGTTTTGGATTTAGGGTTTAAGGTTGACTGTTTAGGGTTTAGGGTTTGGGGCTTGGGGTTTAGGGTATAGGGTTTTGGGATTCGGTTTTGGGGTTGAGGGTTTTCAGTGTACAGTTTAGAGTTTAGGGTTTTGAGTTTGGGGTTTAAGATATGGGTTTTAGGGTTTAAGGTTTTGTGTTTTGTGTTTAGGGTTTACAGTTTAGGATTTAGGGTTTTCGGTTCAGGGTTTAGGGTTCAGGGTTTTGGGATTAGGGTCTGGGGTTTAGGATTTACAGTTTACAGTTTTGGGTTTTGGGTTTAGGGTTTTGAGTTTAGGGTTTAGGGTAGGGTTTTAGGTTTTGGGTTTATGGTTTTAGGTTTTGGGTTTATGGTTTAGTGTGCAGGCTTTGGGATTTAGGGTTTAGTGTTTTGGGTTTAGAGTTTAGGATTTAGGGTTTAGGGTTTAGGTTTTAGGGTTTGGGCTTTAGGGTTTAGGGTTTCAGATTTAAGATTTAGGGCTTATGTGTTAGGGTTTAGTGCTTAGGATTTTTTATTTAGGATTTAAGGTTAACTGTTTAGGGTTTGGGATTTAATGTTTGGGGTTTTGGGTTTAGGGCTTAAAGTTTAGGGTTTAGACTTTAGGATTTGCGGTTTCAGGTTGGGGGTGAGGTTAAGGGTTTAGAATTTTGTGGCTAGGGTTGAGGGTTTAGAGTTCAAGGTTCAGGATTTCGCGTTTAGGGTTTTGGGTTTATGGTTAGGGTTTAGGGTTTCAGGTATGGAGTTTAGTGTTTTGGGTATAGGTTTAGGGTTTACAATTTATAGTTTCTGGTTCTGGGTTTGGGGTTTAAGGTTTAGGGCTTAGGGTTTGGGGTTTAGGGTTCAGGATTTGGTTATTGGGGTAAGGATTTTAGGTTTAGGGATTAGGGATTAGGGTTTAGGGTTTGGAGTTTGGGGTTTGGGGTTTAGGATTTAGGGTTTAGGGTATTGTTATAGGAGTTCAAGATTTAGATTTAGTATTTAGGGTTTAGGGTTTAGTGTTCGGGCTTGAGGGTCTAGCGTTTCTTGTTTG
The DNA here is from genome assembly GCA_014851425.1 of Senna tora. NCBI lineage: Eukaryota > Viridiplantae > Streptophyta > Magnoliopsida > Fabales > Fabaceae > Senna > Senna tora. The sequence goes on along the minus strand of JAAIUW010000113.1, from coordinate 8,446 downwards.
GAGTTTAGGATTTTGGGTGTAGGATTTAAGCTTTAGGGTTATTGGTTTAGGGTTTAGGGTTAGGAGTCTGTGGTTCATTGTTTAGGGTTTCGGGTTTAGGGCTTTTAGTTTACAATGTCGGGGTTATGGTCTAGGGTTTGGGATTTAGGGTTTAAGGTTTCGAATTTGGAGTTTGAAGATTCGTTTTTTGAGGCTTAAGGTTTAGAGTTTAGGGTTTAGGGTTTAGGGTTTGGGAATTGGTGTTAGGGTTTAGGGTTTGGTGTTTAGGATTTAGGGTTTCGGATTTACTGTTTAGGGTTTTGGGTTTAGAATTTTGGGTTTAAGGCTTATTGTTTAGGATTTGGTGTCTAAGGTTTAGGGTTTTGGCATTGAGATTTATGGTTTAATGTTTAGGGTTAGGACTTAGGGTTTAGCATTAGGGATTAAGGATTTAGGGTTTGAGCTTTGAGGTTTAGGGTTTAGGTTTTATGGTTTACAATTTACAATTTCGAGTTTATGGTTTATGGTTTAGGGTTTATGTTTTGGGATTTAGGATTTAGTGTTTTCGGTTTATGTTTTAGTTGTTAGGGTTTGGGATTAAGGGTTTAGGGTTTAGGAATTATGGTTTAGTGTTTGGGATTTGGGATTAAGGGTATAGGGTTTAGGGTTTAGTGTTATGGTTTAGCGCTTTGATATTTAGATTTGTGGTTTTTAGTTTGGTTTTGGGTTAAGGTTCAAGGGTTAGTTTTTAGGGTTCAATGTTCGAGTATGGAATTTTTGTTTATGGTTTAGGTTTAGGGCCTGCAGTTAAGGGTTTGGGGATTACGGTTTAGGGTTTAGAGTTTAGGATTTATAATCTATAGTTCTGAGATTGGGGTTTAGGGTTGCGATTTAAGGTTTATGGTTTAGGGGTTCGAGTTTGGGATTTAGCTTTAGCGTTTTGGAATTGGGGTAAGGGCTTTGGGTTAGTCGTTTTGGGATTCGGATATTGTTCGGGGTTTAAAGTATACGGTTATAGTTTGGAATTTAGGATCCAGGGTTTGAGATTTAGGGTTTGTAGTTTTGGGTTTGGGTTATGGTTCGGGGTTTAGGGTTTGGAGTTTAGGGTTCTGGGTTTAGGGTTTCAAATTTCGAGTTTCTAGTTTAGGGTTTACAAGTTAGAGTTTAGGGTATACGGTTTAAATTATGGGGATTCAGGTTAGAATTTAGTTTTGGGAGTTCAGGGTTTAGGGATTAAGTTTGGGGATTAACATTTAGGGTTTAGGGTTTAGGGTTTAGGGATTACGATTTATAGTTTCGGGTTTATGCTTTAGGGTTTAATGTTTAGGTTTATGATTTACGCTTTAGGGATTAGGGATTAGGGTTTAGGGTTTTGAGTTTTGGGTTTATGGTTTAGGGTTTAGGGTTTAGGGTTTAGGGTTTAGGGTTTAGAGTTTAGTGTTTAGGGTTTCAGATTTTCCATTTAGGGTTTAGGATTTAGAGTTTAGGGTTTGGGGTTTAGGGTTTACGATTTTCAGTTTTGGGTTTTGGGTTTAGGGTTTAGAATTTGGGGTTTAGGATTTAGGGTTTAGGGTTCAAGGTTTGGCATTTGGGGTTTTGGGTTTAGGTTTGGTATTTAGGGTTTACAGTTTACAATTTCGAGTTTATGGTTTAGGGTTTAGGATTTGGAGTTTTGGGTTTAGGGTGGTTTAATGTTTAGTTTTTTTTCTTAAAAAAAAGTTTAGGTGTTAGGGTTTGGGGTTTAAGGTTTGAGATTGGGGAAAGGGCTTAGGGTTTGGAGTTCAGGGTTTTGAGTTTGGGGTTTAGGGTTTAGGATTGGGGATTTAGGGTTTAGAGTTTTGGGCTTATGGCTTAAGGTTTAGGGTTTAAGGTTTAGGGCTTGGGAATTAGGGTTTAGGGTTTTGTGTTTAGGATTTAGGGTTTAAGGTTTGGGGTTTGAGATTTAGCATTTAGAGTTTAGGGTTTTGGGTTTTGGGTTTGGGGTTTAAGGTTTAGGCCTTGGGGTTTACGATTTACGGTTTACAGTATTGGGTTTTCGATTTAGGGTTTAGGATTTAGTGTTTAGGGTTTAGGGTTTAGGATTTAGGGTTTAGGGTTTAGAGTTTAGGATTTGGGATTTTGTGTTTAGGGTTATATTTTTATGGGTTAGGGTTTAGGCTCTAGGGTTTAGGGATTAGGGATTGATATTTCGGGTTTAAGGTTTCGGGTTTACGGTTTGGGGTTTAGGATTTAGACTTTAGGGTTTCAGGTGCACATTTAGCGTTTGGGATTTATAGTGTAGCGTTTAGCGATTGGTGTTTCGAGTTTGGGGTTGATGGTTTACAATTTACAATTTCGAGTTTTATTGTTTATGGTTTTGTTTTTAGGGTTTGGGATTTAGAGATTAGGGTTTTTGGTTAAGGGTTTAGGGTTTAGGGTTTAGGTTTTAAGGTTTATGGTTTAGTGTTTATGGTTTTAAATTTAGAGATTAGGGTCTTGGTTTAAGATTTAGGGTTTGGGGTTGAGGATTTAAGGTTTAAGGTTTAGGGTTGAGAGTTTGGTGTTTAGGGTTTGCGGTTTAAGGTTGACAGTTTACTGTTTCGGGATTAGGGTTTTAGGGTTTTGGATTTTGGGGTTTGGGGTTTGGGGTTTAGCGTAACGTTCTAGTTTCTTAATTGATTTTTGGTTCGGAATTAGGTTAATTAACTTAACTCTTAAAATCGTTATCAAATTATTTTCGTTTTTACTTTTAGGAGTGGTAAAAGGTAAGTTCTATCCCAAGGATCGTCTATTCTCATTTTGTTATTCAAACCTAAGAAATTAGAAGTTACGTGTTGTCACTTGCGCACTCTCCAGAATCATCTATAGCCTACATACATCTTACATACATTCCGAGTAGATAAGGTGAGCTCCTAGCCTCCATGCATTTCCTAACACATATATACTAAGTCTACAGCATATTTATTTAGATATACAAATCCAATAAGTAGTGGCACGCACGCCCAAATAGTTAGTCAGGCACGTAAGCCATAATCCAAAAAGTGTGACTCATAAGCCACAGCCAAAAGGGTCAGCCCACTGACAGCTAGTCACCTATCAGTCATCCCATGGGATAATCAGGTCTTCTGTGGGAACGAAGAAGATGATGTTCACTGCCTTTAAGACTTGGAAGTGGCCCCGAAGTGGCACTTCCACCCACTCCACTTCAATCTCTAACAGCAAGTCATACTTGGGCATCTGAACACACTAACTTAATGAGATATATTAACCGAGTAACATAGACTACCAGTTTTCAAAACAAGTTAGTGGTCCAGTTGCATTACATAGAATACAGAAAATTTCCTCCATAGTAATAAATTGTACACATTTATTAAGTCTAGTTCTTGACTTACAGATATCAATTACATAGAATTTCCATGCATGAACTCATAATTAAACACAGATATAAAGACTTTAAATTACCAATTCGTACCATCTTTCCATCACATTGGTTAGTGATGCCAAATCTACAGTTTCTTTTAAAGGATGCTCAAATACCACCTTTCCTCTTTGGTCAGTCATGCCAAAGACCAGATCCCTCCAGGAACTGTAGAACTGATCTAAACCATTACGTTACCATCACAAAACAATCCAATGAAACAGGACAAAAACGATTTACCAATGCAAGTAAAGTCTGGCAATAAGGCACATGCAATTACCTAACATCCAGGGCGTCCCCCGGTTTGAGCACAAGTTGGAATCTTAGGATCACCTGTCCCGGACTGAATTGTTTCCTCACTAGTTGCTAGGCAGCTACGTCCCGGACGCGTTCCTAGCCAACCTAGTGTGTCCTTTTCATACAGATCATGTATGTAAAAATATATTTTGTAGGTAATGTTTCTTCAATTGCGAAACCATCACTTTCAACTCAATGCATGCCAAAACTATTTGCCCCTCTCAGGCATTTCAATTTCCACAGATGCATGCTAAAACTCATTTAAAGAATTGGATACCACACACTTAAATCAGATGCATCATTTAGGTCAACTTTGGCACTTAGTCAACATAAAATAAAACAAAGTCAACCACATGTCAAATATTACTTTTACAGCAAGCAACTTCCACAATTTGACATGCCAACATCCAAACATCATGAAACTTCATCAAGAGCACTTAAATAGTGCAAATAACAAGTTCAGCTTACTAGTCAAGTAAATAATTTACATATTGGCCCCTAATTGCCAATTTTATATCAAAATAGTCCCCTCTTATTAATTTATTACAATTATAGGGCATATTCAACATTTCAATCCATTCCAAATGCATACATTAGCCATTCATCATCCACTTAACACATACATAGGGTTTTCAAAAGCAGTTTACCAGAATTTGAGTCAAAACAAGAACTTGGAAAATTTCTAGTTTTCTTTCAAATAAGTCCCTATTTAGACTCAAATTTCCCTTTGGCCTTTCTCTGTCTCAAATGAAGTCACAGCAAACTTCACAAAGTCAAATATGACTTGTTTAACAATTTTCCACAGTCATGACAGATCAGAATCAAGTCTTTTTGTACACAAGCTCTAACTTTTTAAATTTCTTGTAAACAAGTCCCTAAGAGTACCAAAACTCAACCAGAGCCAATTCTGGAGCTCTACAATCTTTGGAAAAGTTCCTAAATGGTATATGGGGTCTGAAAGAGTAAATAGTTACCCTATCTTAATCCAGAATGCCCAGTTTTTTGTTTAAAAAAAGTAAAATATCAGATTTTTTACATTTTGGTCCCTCTTACTACCCATTTTCCTTTCTGATTTCTTTTGGACTTAGGAGATCTCACCCTAGTCACTATGGCTTAGTTTATGAGTTGTACAGTAGGTTTTTACAGCCTCATCAGTTTAGAATTGGATCTTATGTAGCAAAATACCATTTTCTTGAAATTCTTTAAGACATACGACTCTAAATGCACTAGCACTGCTTTGAGTCACTTATAGACTTGTTTAAAGTTTCAAATCAGTTTTAAATCAACCTTTGGGGGACTAGAAGGTAGGGTAGTTGCCCTACTCAGCCTTACGAGAGTACCCAACTTTTATAAGACCAAATTCTCAAGTTTAGGGCACTTAGGTTCCTACACTTGCCCTTTTCAATTGGCATGTGTTTTCTGAATCATCTGAACTCCCATATGACCTAAGAATGACAACTCAGACTTACTAAAACTCAGAAAGTATCCTCATCCAATCAACAATTCAGAATTTCACTTTAAGGATCTCAAATTTTGGATATTTACTTGTAATTAGCAAGCCTATCATTTTCGGGGCTTAAAGCATTCAACCACTAAATTTCCCTTGCCCTTCTATGTCACTGATATCTAGGCTTAGCCTGCTGCCTCCTACTGATCCAGGTTTACAGAATTGAGAGAATCCTTAAATTCAGATCTAATTAACACTTCTATTCCATTTTCATTACTTCTTGCATTCACTCCCCTATTTAGGATCTAAGTTCACATGGTACTTGTATTCTCAATATAAAATTAACAAATTTTAGTTCAAATACAGAATATCATCCAGCAATAAGATCATATTAGGCTTACAGTACGGAATTCAATACATAATGCTTCACAATGTCCCATTTTACCTATTCCATGACATTTATTCATGTAATTGGATTTTAAGTCACAGGTTTCTTTTATCTTAACTGTCATGATGCTTAGCAATTGATGACATAATAGATTACTTTACAATAGGCTAACTCACCACAGATCACAGCAAAATATTTTAACAGAAACACATCACTTGGCTTCAACAATTCATATTCTAAGTATCAAGTTTTCATGGCTGTTTCAGAAACTAAACCTATCATTTATCCTCCCTAACTTATCACGTTTGATTCATATATCAGCCAGCTAGTTACTACAAAAATATTCGAATCTTAGCTTACAAGAATGCACAGTTACAGAACAAACAATTTTACTGCTCCAAAACATAGTTTCCAAAATCTATAGAGGCTTTAAGAGCCGCGAACTGCTGTACAACAACCATGGATGCCACATGCATTTGGCGATTCCTAAAATAGATTAAACTAGGTTTCATATCACACCATATTTGCAAGATTTCGTTCAGAATCGAAGTAATTATACTGATTAGAAGGTTTGCTGCCAAAACAGAGCTCTGAATTTAGAAATAGAAAGAAATGGACACAAAGTCTTATACCACCACTTGTTTGGTGGATACTTTTGACTCTAATGGGGAGGAAATGTAACCCTACGTTACCTTGGAATTTCTAGAGAAGAAGCAAGCTGAATTCCCTTGTAGGGCCTCTGTTCCAAGCTAAGAGGTAAGAGCAAGCTTTCCTAGTGTGGGTCTTTGAGTTCTCAGCCTCTGAATTCAAGCTTCACAGCTACTCTCTCTCTCTTTCTCAGCTTCTAATCTTAATCTCTCTCACACTTCTCTCTAGCAAACTCGGTTTTGGTTACTGGTTATGTGTGCGTCTTGGTGTTTACCTTAAATAAAGGTGATGAATAATGTGGCTTCATGATTGATTTTTGCATGGGTTTTGCTAGGTGTCTCAGCTCCAATTCTGCTTAGTCCTTAAGTGGATAGTTGGTCCCTAAATTTCTACTGGAGAAAATATGACGATCCAGAGCTGGTCTTGTGATTGGGTGTGCACATTTAGATCTTAGGGTGTCCCTAGAGTGTCTTGGATTACCAAACCGAAGTCAAATTGGTCTTTCTTGCTCAGCTCAACTAACCTAATTCAAAAGGGAATAAAACCCCTATCAATATAGTCCTTATGGTTTGCATTAGGGTTTTCTATGCCACTCTTCTTTAGTCCTAAGCTTCTCCCCTCCTAATTAAGGTTCCTTGTCCTTTTTGCAAGCGCAATCAGTCACACAAACACTTAAAATAGAAAAGTCCAAGCAAGAAAAGTCAAATAAACTTTTATTTTAAATTTCAGGATGTTACATTTAGAGTTTGGGGATTGCAGTTCAAGGGTTTAGGGTTTCAAATTTAGGGTTTAAGGCTTAGGGTTTCGGGTTTGAGATTTAGGGTTCGGGGTCTAAGGTTTATTGTTAAGGGCTTGGGATTTAGGGTTTTGGGTTTTGGGTTTATGGTTTAGGGTTTAGTGTTTAGGGTTTGTGATTAAGGCTTTAGGGTTTAGAGGTTAGTGCTTAGGGTTTCAGATTTAACATTTAAGGTTTAGGGTTTGGGTTTTAGAATTTAGGGTTTAGGGTTAAAGATTTAGTGTTTAGCATTTATGGTTTTAGGTTTTGGGTTTAGGGTTTAGGGTTTAGGATTTTGGGTTACGTAGTTAGGGTTTAGGGTTTAGCGTTTGGGGTTAAAGGTTTGTGGTGTAGGATTTACAGTTTCGGGGTTAGGGTTTAGGGTTTACAGTTTACAGTTTCAAGTTTATGATTTTGGGTTTTGGGTTTAGGGTTTAGGGTTTGGCATTTAAGGTTTAGGGTTTTCAGTTTAGGGGTGAGAGTTTAGTGTTTAGGGTTTTGCATTTAGGGTTTTGGGTTTTGCGTTTAGGGCCTTGGGTTTGATATTTAGGGTTTTGGGTTTACGATTTTCAGTTTAAGGTTTTCAATTTAGGGATTTGGGTTTTGGGTTTGGTGTTTCAGATTTAGGGTTTAGGGTTTGGGATTTAGGGTTTAGGGTTTGGGGTTTGGGATTTAGGGTTTACAGTTTACAATTTCAGGTTTATGGTTTAAGGGTTTTAGGTTTAGCGTTTAGGGTTTAGAGTTTAGTGTTTACGGTTTGGGATTTAGCGTTTAGGGTTTACGGTTTAGGATTTACGGTTTAGGGTTTTTGTTTAGGGTTTAGGGTTTAGGATTTAGTGTTTATAATTTACGGCTTTGGGTTTTGGGTTTAGGGTCTTGGATTTCGGGTTCATGGTATAGGATTTGAGGTTACAGGTTTAGGGTTTACGGTTTAAGGTTTAGGATTTAGGGTTTTGGGTTTTGGGTTCATGATTTAGGGTTTGTGGTTTAGGATTTACTATTTTGGGGTTTGGGTTTAGGGTTTACAGTATCAAGTTTATGGTTTTGGGTTTAGGGTTTGGGATTTAAGATTTAGGGTTTTAGGTTTAGGGTTGAGAGTTTAGTTTTTAGGGTTTTGCATTTAGGGTTTTGAATTTAGGGTTTAGTGTTTGGTGTTTAGGGTTTTGGGTTTTGAATTTACGATTTGGGGTTTTCGATTTAGGGTCTAGGGTTTTGGGTTTGGGGTTTGGAGTTTCAAATTTAGGGTTAAGGGTTTGGAGTTTGGGATTTAGGGTTTACCGTTTACAATTTCGGGTTTATGGTTAAAGGAATTTGGGTTTAGGCTTCACTGTTTAGGGTTTCAGATTTTGGGTTTAAGGTTTTATGTGTGGGTTATGGTTTAGAGTTTAGGGTTTAGGGTTAGGGTTTGGAATTTGGGGTTCAAGGTTTAGGGTTTCAAGTATCTAATTTTGGGGTTACAGTTTAAGGTTTAGGGTTTACGGTGTAAGGTATGGGGATTGGGGTTAGGGTTTAGTG